>JAFMSR010000005.1:9931583-10004083 GCA_022818135.1 Saxidomus purpurata
TTCATTTCTTCACTAATCCTAATCAATGTTGATGAAACTTGTCAGGGATGTTCCCTTCATGAAGCTTTACCAAAATTGTTCAAAGAATTCGATTCCATGTAGAACTCTAGTTGCCATGGCAACAAATAGGAAAAACTTCTAAAATCTTCATTGAAACTAGTGGACCTCTACCTGAATTGTTCAATTGTGACCCCTGTGTCAAAATAGGGGTGAGTGGGTCACTTGATTTTTAAAAGGCTTATGTGTTTGTATAGGAAAAACGTTAAAAATCTTATTATCTGAAACCACAACGCCAGGAGCTTAGATATTTAGGATGTTGCACTGCCTAGTAGACCTCAACCAAGGTTGTTAAGATATTGCCCCATGGGTCAAAATTGACCACACCCAGAGTGTCACTCATTGTCATATAGACTTATATAGGAATAACTTAAAAATAATTCTTCTCAGAAATCACAAGGCAAAGAGCTTAGGTATTAAGTATGTATCATTGTCTAGTATACCACTATCAAAGTTGTTTAACCCATGCCCAAGGGGTTAAATGACCCTGTCTAGGGGGCCACTTGCTATAAGAAAAAACTTTATAAATTTTCTCCAAAATCACATGGCCTAGATCTTAGATATTTGGTATGTAACATTGTCCAGTAGACCTCTACAAAGTTTGTTCAAATCATGCCCCTGGGTCAAAATTGACCAAGCCTTTGTATTATAGAGTTATAGGAAAAACCTATTTTCCAGTCGGTTCCTCGACCAACCAGCGACTTACCAAGCAACATTCCTTAATAATCAGTGACATCCCTAGCAACCAGTGACTTCACCTTGGAAAAAGTGACTTCCTTAGCAACCAGTCACTTTCCGTAGCAAAAAGTGACTTCCCTAAGCAAAAATGACTTTTAGCAACCATTCACATCCTTAGCAGCAAGTTAGTTCCCTAGCAACCAGTGACTTCCCCTAGCAACCAGTGACTTTTTGGCAATCAGTGACCTCCCTCTAGCAACAAGTGACTTCTTTGCAACCATTGACTTCCTTGACAACAATTTAGTCCCAGAGCAACCAACGCAACTTTAGCAACTAATGACTTACCCTAGCAACAAGTGACTTCCTTAGTAACCTTTTGCATCATCTTGCCACCAGTGACTTCCTTAGCAACCACTGACGTCATTGGCAACTACCACAGTTGTGTTTGGCAATCATTGACTTTCCTGTACTGGCCAGTGATTCCCTTAGAAACTAGTGACTTTCCCTTAATAACTAGTGACTTTCCCTAGCATTCAGTGACTTCTTTCGGTTATTGCAGGGGTACTCAGGTGAGCGATATAGGGTCATCATGGCCCTCGTGATCAGAAAGTTAATCATAAGAACTACTAGTATGTTCATCAAGTTCCGTGAAACAGAAATATTTGGTACCAGATATGTATACTACCTTGCTACCTTGTTAGTATTCCAGGTACATGTATTTGGCACGGTCAAATGCACTACTAGGTATCTAAATTGGATCGACACTGTGTTTTATAAACTCTACAATGAAAAGTGCCCTCACTTGTTTCTACTTTTTGTACTACTTTTATAAAATGCTTATTTACTGGGTAACTTATTTAAACTTAGACGAAATATTATGTAAGTGAGATGGGTTGGGGATGTTTACATATTAATTTCTTTATTGAAGTGTTTACCTTTAAAATGTGATTTAAAAACCGCCATTTTACCCACAAGTGTAGAACAGTCTCAATAGATTTTAATCAAATCTTTTGTAAACATTAACGGTATTTTCCAGTTCACCAATTTCTACAAGCATATTCATGTAGCGTTTAGAAATAAAGAACCAACTTTTTATATTATGTTTTTATAAATGTCTTGAGATATCTATTTTGACGAAGTTTTGATTGGACAGTTTATCTCCTTCCTGTTTGCTGGTTATAACACGCGTACACTTTTGAATTTATAACATGGATAAGAAGACATATTCGGTATATTTGTCCAGAGCTTTAGATGCTCTTGGATTTAGCTACAGTTGCATAAAACAGCGTCAAAAATCATTGGAAATATGTGGTGAGAGTCTTTCAAATGACGAAGATGAAAATATAACAGATATATTTGCAGGGAGCAAGGCAGAGGGAGTAAGCAGAATGCTGGAGGGAGATTATGATTTAATGGTGTCACTGAATGACTTTGCGTGTTTTGGAAGTGCAGAAGACTTGGAAAATAACATGCTGACGAGTAATTCGACTGAGAGTAAAGACGAAATGTCGAAAGAAAGTACATGTATAATATACAGTAGGACAGGTACCGGTTTTCAAGAGCAGTCTGAAAAAAGAACTGACGATAATGGCAGAACGATTTTGAACAAGGGCAGTTTTGAACTTAAAACCCAAAAGAATAACAATCAAATTTGTACAATTGATGAAAGAGATAAAAGGACAGGGCATGGGCATACGATTAATCTGAGCAGCGAACTTGATAATAAAGGAAGTCTTCCGAACAGTGAATTAGATGTTACAGAATGCCCTATTCACCGCACACTAGATAGACGAGAAAGTTATATGAACAGTGAACAAGATGTTGAAGAATGTCATCGTAACAGTGAACATGATCTTAAGGAAGATCATGATCAACTACATGAACATCTTGCAGAAAAGGCAACACAAAGAAACATGGGACAAAGTAGTGAAGATACTGCAGCAAAATATGACGGAGTATTTTTGATGGACACTGAAAATGTGTCAGCAGGTTATACAACATTGAAAGTTGTACATCTGGACGAGAACAAATTGCTGAATTCCTTTACCCTTGAAGGTAAAGCAGTTGTATATGCAAAAGCAGAAAGAAACGGAGACAGCATCCTTTCAAGTGAACGGTTTGCTGCTAAAGCTTACGAGGTTGATGAAGATGAAGACACCGAAACAGTTGCAGGTCCTGCTGGGAGAAGTTTAGCCAGTGATCTAAGTGTTTGTGACATGGATTCCGTGTATAGTTTACCTTGTTTTTGTAAAAAAATTAATCACTCATGGTCAAAACGAGAGAGAAAGTTCGACTGGCCTAGTAAAGAGTTAATTGACGAGATCTCACGACTGGATGGACACATTGTTCCTGTTGGATTCAAAGGTAGTGAAACCAGTGGCATTGAATGGCGGATTTGTTATACTCTGTCTGAAATAAAACTTATAAAATCCTTCAATGAAACACAAATCAAGCTACATACTCTGTTGAAAATAGTCGGTAAAAATCTTTTACAAACAAAATGCCCAGACATTACGTCTTACATCCTGAAGAATGTTTTACTCTGGATGGCGGAAAAGATTTCCCCTGAAAGTTTTGAAATCGAAAATTTGTACGGATTGCTGAAAATTGCATTGAAATTCTTGGCAAATACAATTCGTGAAAGGTGTTTGCCGAATTATATGATACCGGAGAGGAATTTATTTTTAGGAAAACTGCCAGAAGATGAAAGAATTGAAGTGTTGAAAGTGCTTGATGAATTGATCACCGACAGATATTCCTTCATAGAAAGATATGAAGAATTAGAAATGTTGTCCAAACACATACATATTGCTCAAAATGATCCGGGTCTGATAGAATACATGGAATTAAACAGGGAGCAGATTGAAGCTGTATTTAGACAGAACTGGCGTGAGATTTGGGAAGATAGAATCTACAATTTTTTACCAATCTGTATGAAAGAGTGTAGCACTTTGAAAGCAATGGTCACGATGTGTGAACTGCTAGGGACGAGTTCAAAAACAAAGGAACTTGTTATTGAGAAGGTATTTTGGTGGATAACTGGAAGAAAAGAAGATAAGAATGATGGGAAAGGCAGTGATGATGGTGAATATGTCAACCCTTATTGGTGCTGGAATGACAGTGGAGATATCGAAGCGTATGAACCATATCTGCTCAGTGCTGAGCAATTAAACGAGTTTTACGGTGAAACATGATGCAGATTTTATCCATTCATAATCAAGCCAATGTGACCTTATCATTAGTCTGTCTCGTTGGCAGTACATTTTTTGTGTTTTTCAAGGCTCTGTAATGTCAGGGATCTAATGTACTTATGTCAGATCCCTGGTGATGTGAACTAAGTATAATAATGATAAAACTTACAATAAAATGTTGCATGAAGATCATTTTTGATATGTTATCTTTAAACGAATACTATTAAAGATATATTAGGACATGCAGTTGTGCCACTTTATGTAATGACTTATATTCTGAACTGCTAATGAGGTCTCTTAGTGATGAAGACATGTTTAGATAACCACATGACATGTAAATGCATTGTAAAATTAGTATACATATGCATGTTTTGGAATAACAGATTTGTATAAAGTTATTTATGTGTTTCTTCTAGCTGATCCATGGAAGGCAGACTCTTTGATTAAGAGCTTACAGAAAATGCGGCCAGTCAAAGGCTTGCGCTGGTCCTTTTTTGTCTGAGCCATTTTGAACTCACCTGAGCATACAATGATATGGTGAGGTACTGTGATCGGTCACCACCTGTCCTCCATTTTCATTAAAGTACATCTCCTCTAAAACCACTGTCAATTTAAATCAAATTCTTTGGATTGTCCCCTACCTAAAAATAATTCGAATTATGCTTCTAAGATAAAGATTGGCCCCAACCTTGAGGTCAGATGTTTGATATAAAGGTATAAATTTTGAAAATCTTATTGTCCAAAGCCGTAACCTATAAAGCTTAGATAGTTGGTTTGTAGCATTGTGTAGTGGCCATCTACCAAGAATGTTAAAATTATGTAAAGGGACCTCTACCAAGTTACAATTATGCCCCTGGATCAAAATTGGCCCCGTCCCAGATGTCAGATGTTTTAACATATAGAAATACAGGGAAAACTCTGAAAATCCTCTTCTCAACATGCAAGGCAGCTTTGATAGTTCGTTGGTAACACTGTTTAGTGGTGCTTTGGTCAAAATTGGTCCTGCAACAGGTGTCAAATGCTTCAAGATATAGTTATTTAAGGAAAACTGTGAAAATCTTTTTTTCCAGAAGTGTCGAGCGCACAACTTTAATACTTAAACATTTACCATTTCTAGTGGTCCTTTACAAAGATTGTTCAAATTATGCCCCTGGGGTCAACATTTGCCTGTTCCGAGTTTTTCATATTGTTATGCAAGAACACTTTAAAAGCACATGGCCTTGAGCTAAGATACTAGCATTGTTTTTTTACATTTTCCTGTCTTGAAAATAACTAAAAACTATTCAAGGGACACTGTATTATCTCCCTGTAGTTCATTTTCCTATTTAAAAGTAATTTTCTAAGTCAAAATGGTCCATTATTTTTACAGAAATCTATTGAAACTTCATCAGTAATGCATCAAGGAGCATCCATCTGTGTTATTGATACCTCAGTAAACAAATGTAGTAAGTCACTTTAAGTAACATATGCTTAGATAAAACCTAAGAAAGTGCTTCCTATGTCCCCTAAATCTTATACATGTTATCATCAACTACAGAACCATAGCTACTTCATGCACTTCACATTATAGCTTTGGTTTCGCATTTTTTTACAAACAAAATCAAACAAAAACACAATATCATCATTTTCTAGCATTTATTCTTTATATAATTTTATATTCCATCAATATTGATAGAAACATATCTAGCAATCTTTGTATAAATATGAATAACATGTGTAAGTGTATATAGATCAGCAAAAAATGATCAATTAACAGTAGCTGCTGAGCATATGAAAAGGCTTAAAACATGGTTTTGACATGCAGTTTTAAGGTAGCTATCACCCTATGCTAAATCATTATTCACTGAACCCTTCAAAGGTTTATTTCTATTTTACAAAGTAGAATTCTTTCAGATTATGTAAACTCATGCATTTCTAGACAGGTCTTTTAAATCTCTTATCAAATATTATGAAACAAGTCATGATTCTTGTGAACACAGAAAGAAATAGACCATCACATGAACATGCAATAAAATGACTAACTAATCATTCCTTTCAGCACAAACATTATGTGAGACCCCTATACTAAAATCAATTATTGCATTTTACACAACCTTCAAGGATTTTACAGAATAAAATTTCAGCGAAAGCTTATTGCTACCTTAAAGAAGACAGTCTATGAATCTGTTTACTTGAATGATTTGATACATCTTTAAATAACACACCTTCATAACAGAATTCAAATTGGTCATCTACGACTGAAACAGATTAGATATGCCCGCTTCAGAAACGCTTATTCAAGCTAGTGAAAGATTTCCTCTTCTTTACACTCTTGGATTATTTAAAACCTGGTTAACAAAATAGTAGGTCACACTTAGTAGAGTCAAATTATGCATGAAAAAAATCAACACATAATTTTACTGATATTCATCATAAATAGAGTTTCTGCAAGTTACCTGATACATACGTAGTTTGTCAAACGAAAGTCTTTGAATTGGGATACCGTAAATACTCGGCCATAAGACGACTCGTCCATAGGCCAGGGGTAAATTTTGGTAACAAGACATTACAGCACAAAATTACATCCCATGATTTATAATTTAACACCATTATTCTATAATACAGACAATCATTTGTTTGAGATTAAACAGGAAATGATAAGTGATGCACCTTTGAAAACACAAACATTTTTTTTATCTGCTGTAACAAATAATATCATCAACAAAATGGTGGAATCACATAAAATATATACTGAATGAATGAACGAGATGTATAAATGAAGATGCTTGCAGCTTTCAATCACAGAATTGTTTCGACAAAGCAGTAAGAAGAAACTTGATGATCAGTGTCCTATGAATCAGTCTTTCTTTTCTATTTTTCATCTATTTACCGAATATGCAGGTTAAATTTACAACAGTTCTCCTGATACCATTATTATAATAGTCTAAATCAATCTGATGATTTCGTATGAAACGTCACCTTCTATTTCTAAATCTGGCAGACAATATTTAAATCAACGTATTAAAATTGACCATTAAGCCTTGAAATTTGTAGATCACAGGTAAGATTTCTTTACAGCAGGTTACAACTGTGTTGCAATTTCGACAGTTTTTGGATCACAATTTTGATTGTCCCTTTGGTTGAATTTCCTTGAGTTTCATTGCCAGGCCCATATTTCCTTGAATCTTCAACTTGCCTTGGAAGAATGCCTGAAAAAAACAACAACACATTTTTAGCTTTCAATTTCAAATTCATAGCCAAACCTGCACCTAACATATTGCCTGCTATTGCAGTGTAAGAGAGCTTTAGGCCCCCCAAAAAACCCAAACAAAATCTATGATTTTTCCAGTCTTCTTGCTAAAAGGTATAAGGTTGGTTGGCAGTTTTTTGTTTTGCTTTCTATTTTTTCTTTTGCAGTTTTTACTCTAAAAACACTTGAAAACTTGTCTTTCTGATCATTTTCTTACAAAAAAAGTTTGAAGTCGGCAGTAATACACTTTTTTGGCCTTACTTTTTTTTCAAATTCTTAGCAATTTTATGTGATTAAATGTATACCACAAGATGCATGAACACAAAATCTTACCAACAATCTGGAAATTAAAATAATGTAATTTCAACAGATGGCTAATGATCTTCACACATTGCAACTATTTCACAACTTAAGACATTGGCAACTTGCTAGTATGTCAACAAGCTGAATAACTGAATTCCGAGCAAGTGAACTGTTGCACATCCTAAAATATTTAATATTGTTGATTCTTTTTATAGCTCTGAAAATAATTCATTAACCTACAGGGCTGGTTCCCTAACACATTTCCTTAGCTTGTAATGTGCAGGTGACAGGTTCCCAGCACCAAGCCTATACTGGCAACCCACAACTTCCCTGCCCACTTGAAACAAGGAAAAGAAGCAGAAATCAATTAGAAACAATTTCAACCCAAAAAAAAATATCTGTAAGAATTGATATCATTAAGAACTGTGCACTTACTGTTTGAGGATTAAGTTTTCCTGACATCAAGTTGAGCATATCTTCATCCGCCATCAGTATGGTTACATCTCCCTTTGCTGAAAATACAATACACATATACAATGTACATAATAGAATACATGGTGTTATTTAAACGTATACAAATGTACATAATAGAATACATGGTGTTATTTAAACGTATACAAATGTACATAATAGAATACATACTGTAATGTACACATATACATTGTACATGTACATAGATATTTAAGTAAAATGTGCTGTTCGTTTGAAAAATAAGCTAGTAATCCTTTGCTCTCCCATATTTCAAGTGCCAGCTTTCCCAAGCGTCTTTTCAACTTTTGTCAACATCAAAAACATTTCTATTTATACCATGATTAGAAACAATTTCATTGCTCATCTTCTACAACCTGCCTCAAACTAGCAACTGCCAGTTTCTGGGTTTGGCAAGGCCTATAAAGTGGGAGGTTTCATAATCTATTCTAAGTCTCCTTTGAAACAGGGACACCCACCTGGACCCCCGTATGACACTGAGCCAGGGCCATTTTTGGCATCCACAATCCATATCCCCTCCTTCCCTTCTTTGCTCTTCACACGGAAACAGAAAATACCATTCATCTTCTTCACTATATTTGCACCATCCTGGAGAAAAGATATACTTGATGTTGTACATGAAGAAATGGTTTGACTAGTTAAACTACACCAGTAGTAAACTAGGTTTTATGTTTTGTTATACACTAAATTTTTTGCTTTCAAGACTAAAAAATTTGCAAAATTTGTACACTCACACACCAAGACATAGATAATATCAGGGCAATTGTAAAAATTAAAATCTGTGAGCATACATTACACAGAATGAACCATTTAAAGCAGGAGATTTGAAGTTCACCCAAAAAAGTACTAAAAATAATCTTTAGCAGTTTTAATCATTATAAATATTGCAACAGAACTTTGCAAAACAGTACATACCTTCTTTAGTTCTGCCTCAATCAGGTTAAAAACCTGAGCCGATTTGAACTCTGACCCTGGTTTGGGGCCTGAACCTGCGCTAGCAGCAGCTGGAGCAGGCTTGCCGGCTCCCTCGGGCATCTTCAAGTCTTTCAGTTTCATAGCCAAAGCAGTGTTACCTTTGATCTTCAACTTCCCATGGAAGAAAGCCTGAAATATTCAATGGACATACAAAAATGTGTACAGCTGAACCTGTGACAGTGATCACCTGCCTTAACCCAATTATACCTACATATCTACAATAAACTCTTCCGATTACCAATTTTGGCAAGTTTATTTCTTTAAATAGGGGTGTTTTGCAGAATTATAATCCAAAATGGTAAGAACTTAAAAACCTGATCAAACAGATGCTCGAAAGGGAATGCTTTGAAAAAGAAACTTGAATCTACAACGAATGACAGCTGCTAATACACTCTGCAAGAAAACTATTACTTTAGGTAGTATTGGTTAGACAAACTGACCTACAGCTGGACATATGGACAGACACATATTGCTAGAAATGCAAAACTCAATTAAGTATAAGCTATACTCATTTCTGAGCAAATTTTTCATAGCCAGTACCTACAGAAGATTACAAGCAAGTTCATCAGGCCAGGTTCCAGCCACTCTATAAGGATGTGCTACTTGTTTGTTACAAGTTATACTATAAAACAAAAATGGTACCCAGTTTTCATTTACATTACAGTGGAAACAAATGTGCATGTTTCTCAAAAGTGTAAGCTATCAATGAAAGAACATACTGTTTGGGGGTTGAGTTTTCCTTGCAGTAAATCAACAAGGTTCTGATCTGTCATCATTATTGTAACATCACCCTTGGCTGGACCGCCGAACTTCACCGACCCGTTACCGTTCTTACAGTCTACAATCCATACGCCTTCTCCACTGTCACCTTTCACTTGGAAACAAAATACACCGTTCATCTTCTTTACAAGATTTGCACCATCCTAGATGGAAGAAAAATGACATGAAAATTAAACTGGTTCATTAAGTAACTGTAAACCAACTGATTTTCGCACCAATCAATATTTGCAATTTGCCAATGTCAGACTGATTCCCAGATATAAAAATTAGTGTTTAAAAAAAAAAATGAATTAAAATAAAGGAAGGAATAATTGTTCGCATATTCTAAAGTTTGCGAAGAAATGGCCTCCGCAAATATAGCGTAAATAAATAGCACGCAAAAATTACTTGATCTACAGTATTTCACAACTGAGGGAGTGTTTTTTTTTTCCAGTTTTCTTAACTAACTATTACAGCAATCTCAAACTAACATGCATTTAAACTGTCAAATTTTGAACACTTGAAGGTTCTAACATGTGTTCTTGTTAATAAAATATTTGCGACCCTTAAATCAGGAGAGACAGGGTCATTTGACCTCATTAGATTATTAGCAAACGTCTCTCATTTTATCTAACCATCCCATTTCAAGACACTCCTGTTTCATTTAGTAGAAACCCCATATCTATGCATAGTAACATTTGTATACATATATTTATAATGTATGTACACAAGAAAATATCCAACACCCTGTTTTCAGCAGAAATGTACTGACTGCTTTCCACAAGCAGATTAAGCAATGATTAAAGAAAAAATATCTACATATCTCATGCTACCATACCTGTTCTAGGACACTTTTGATACCATTAAAGATTGCGTTACATTTGAAACTTTCAGGTGACACAGTGCTGGCTGGTACAGCTTGAAGTCTTGATCTGTAGAAAAATAAAGTTTAATAAAAATATGTCAGCCTTGGTAATTAAAAGCATGAACATATCCTTTACAGATAAAACTAAAACTGCACAACCCTCAGCATGTCCATTGCAAACTATATTTATCAAAACATAAATCCTTGGTGTTTGCTATTTAAGTACATCCTGTAGAAATTTAAGTCTAAAAATAATTTCTATCAAATTCTTTGAAAGCGCATGAACACCATACCCAAAACTCCAACTATATTTAAAGTTACTGGCAACATAGACAAAACACAGACAAAACTAACTAGCTTGTGGCAAAACAAACTTACGCAGCCTTCTGTGGAAATCCAAGCCTGTACAGGCCTACCACAGCGGCGCCACCAAGTCCAATGTTGTGTTGTAATGCTACCTTTGCTCCATTTACCTGCCTCTTGTTGGCCATACCTCTCAGCTGCCAACATAGCTCTGAACACTGAGCCAAACCTGGAATACATACAGTGAAATGTAAACAATTTCTGATAACAAACTTTGAAAGACTTCCATGAACAAATTATGTTTTCAACTTATGTATAGTTGTGCTTCCTCAATCAGTGCCCCTTTATTGTCTGTCATTGTCTTCATGTGCAACATGTATTTTTGTTTGCATTTCATACATCTGTTCACACAAAGAAAATAAGAAAGAATTAAAACAATTTTGCTCTAATTTTTAACACTCATTTTCTAGAGTGACAAAACTTTGGCGGAACTGTCGTTAAACAAGAGAAAATTTGCTTCACTTCAAAGAATATTAATCACAAAAATATACTTAGGGTGGACATTTCATGATAATTTATTGGTTCCTGTAGTTTTGCTCGCCCAAAAGCCGTGGGTTAGCATATATCTTTTGTTTGGTATATTTCATTTTAAAAGTAGTAACAAACTGTTATGCGCAGACATGAAAATGCAATCAAAGACGCATGAATGTAGGCCACACCAGGCTACAAAAGGTTACATATAGTGTTCTTTGGATCACAGAGTAGCAGCAACTCCCAATTTTAACCTCCAGTTGGTGTAGTCTAGCTTACATCTTGATCTCGACGTAAGTAGGAATAGTTTGGCAATATAACTTATACATGTACAGGTTTTTGCTGTGTTCATCAGGGTATCAACCCTGTTTGCATTATATGTCATCTGAATCATTAGGACACGGTGACAGTCACTGAAACCCACGGCCAATTTGACTTATCAACATATCAGTAGTTAATGGGCAATTGATAATAAGAATGATAAATATTTAATGTGTAGTGCTCCCCTTGAGTACCTCAACACTGTAAGCTCGTGACAGAACACTGTATATGGTTACCTTATTTTTCTCGACTTACAAGATAATCAAGATTAGTGTAAACTACAAAGTATGCATGTTATCATTTTGTATGTTGAGATATAAACTACATGTAGACCAACTTTTTATGACTATCATCAATGCACTGAAATATAATTTTCTGTAGACTTATCAGTGAAAGGTTTTATTTTAAGCTACGACAAAATGTATTGGTAAAAATTACCTGTAGCCCCTAGGGGATGTCCTTTGGAAATGAGACCTCCACTTGGATTCACCACGTATTTGCCACCATATGTATTGTCTCCCCTGTCTATCATTTCGCCTGCCTTGCCTACAAATAACATGTAAATATTGCAAGCTACAGTTCATTCAGGATACTGCGACAGTGACATAAGACACATACATTGTATATACTTACACAAAACTGTCACAACTGTACAATCATTGTATAAAATGATGGATCATGTGTGCAAGAAAAAAGATTAAATTCTTACATTATCCAACTGAAATTACACAACAATATTGGACTTCTGCAGTGTCACTGTCACATTATGCTAAATGAACTGTAGTTTCTTCAAATATACAGCTAAGTACATGTGCACTGATAAAGTATTTTCTGATGTAAAAATGAAAGAGTATCAGTACTAAAAGCATCTACCCCCTAGAAGCACACCTATCTAAAATAGTTTGCAGAAGATATCTTGACATAAAATATTTTGGCTCATAAATGAATGACTTATTAGACATAAATTTTAAATCATTAATACATTTTATGTTTTTTTTTCTATTTTTAATTTTCAAAAAGTTATGATAGTTTTCCTGAATAAGTTTACCAAACAGTTTTACCAATGAATGCATACCTGGTTCACAGAGACCAAGAGCTTCATATGTTATAAGTTCATTACATGAGAAACAATCATGTAGCTCCACAACCTGCACCTGGTTCCTGTCTACACCTGTAATGTAAGATAACCTGCTGGGTACCGGTAATAAAACCTCTAATTTAAAAATGTCTTACGTTCATTACATCCTAAAGCAGCAAATGAGCACACATTACAACCAATTTTGCATAGTTCTTTCTACCTTGTAGCTGTTAAAGGAATGTTAAAGGCTGCATGAAATGTCAGAATTCAGACTGTTACAAGGGCAAGTCTGGCCACCAATGTCTAATGCATCCACTGGTATTTGACCACATCTAACAAAGACAGCCTAAATAATCACTACCGGCTATTTTGGGTGCATTTACATCAGTCTTAGAGGAGTACTTGTTCTTTTTTTGTGATACTGATGGCATTAGGAACTCATGCTAACTCATGACTCCATGAGTATAATTTTGCATATAAAACAGAGCTAATAATTATTGACCTAACTGAAGTGTATCCTTATTTCAAACATCATCATGATTTCGACCAATTCTGTTTGATTTTCAACATGTACTTTTAGATAATTTATGCTAGAGTCACCATGTCGACCTTAACCATGCCCGTGACAAACGATTCTACCTTTAGAACCAGTGTCGATCATGATTAGCCTGCATGTCCATATGGTTTTAAAATAATTAACACTGCTCGTTATCAAGTCAGTTTGAACAACTAATGTTTCAATCAAAACTGAAAGATGGGCAAATCTGTTTAATATTTCAAAGAAGTGAAGACGTGTGATAACCAATTGTTGTCTAGAGTTGACTAACCAGCAGCTTGGAACACTTTGTCCGCAGCTTTCTTAGTCATA
Organism: Saxidomus purpurata; assembly: GCA_022818135.1. Lineage (NCBI taxonomy): Eukaryota > Metazoa > Mollusca > Bivalvia > Venerida > Veneridae > Saxidomus > Saxidomus purpurata. The sequence goes on from JAFMSR010000005.1 coordinate 9,945,231, forward strand.
TCATATCCGACCATCTTGATACAGCTTTTATCTTTGAAGGCGCTTGGCAGATCAGTGGTCATCTCCATAGCAAGGATTTCTACAGCCTGTGACTCCAGGTTGTGTTTACGTACAAAATCTTCGCTACATACTATTGCAGCCGCTGAACCATCAGATGTTGGACTGAAAATTCAAGTAAGAACTTAACCAATCTTCAGGTTCAGACAGTTCCTTGCAGGAAGTACAAATAATCAAAGACTGTAAGTTTCCTTTTTTTGCATTAACTGTACTTATATATAGTAAGCAATATACCATAAAATTCTAACTTATGATTTTACTTAAGTTTTCAAGGACCCTGTAACAACAATAAACGTAACATGTATTCATAAATAAGTTAACCCTAACCCTGCTGGTAGCAAGTATTTCTGCTTTGCAAACAGTGCAGATCATGATCAGCCTGTAAATTCTGTGCAGTCTGATCATGATCTGCACTGTTTGCTATTCAGTCAGTAAATTTTCGTTTAGTACTCTGTGAACAGTTACTGGAATAGCCCAATTTAAACAATTTGAATCAAAGACAAGTCCATTTTAAAATTTAGCAGGGTCAGGATTCAAATATCTGACTAATGTAAACATACCAGCATTGTAGCTTTGTGAGAGGGTCGTGAATTTTGGGAGATGCCTGTATCTGTTCTAACGTGTAGTAATCTTGGAACTGTGAGTAGCTGTTGAAAAAACCCAAAGATTAATTACACTATTATACTGTGTTTTTTAACTCGACTTATGCTGTTACATATAAAACTTCAATATAATACTTTTTATGTGATTATTTGTGTGTTGTTTTTTTTTGCAGAGGATGGGAGTACTGGTCCTTCCAATGAGTGATGGTCAGGTGAACTGGTTGCCTTTACAAAACAGACATATTGTTGAAACAGTCATCAAATCCAAACAAAATTCTGATTGTATGGCTTAATTTTTCTAATACATTGTGCATGTCTCCAATATCCAACAATATCTATCCTGGTTGCACAGAAAATATAGAGATCTTGAAAAGAATAATTGTGGCGTGGAATGCAATTCTGGGGCTTCTGGACGTTGACGTCGTTATCGAGAAAACGCGAGATTAACAAGCGCCATTTTTCCCTTCACTTTGAATTTGGACACGTTTGCCTGAAAAAATGATCTGTAAACTTTCAAAGAATTACAGGTCGCTACTTTTTAATCACTGCTTTTACATGCAGTAACAATCAGAAGTTTCATTTCGTGGTATACAACCTATGACAATTCAAATATCACAAGCTATTGATTAATCTGCTGAGTACCGATTACGCCATAACGGTGTATTTCTGCGAAGGTCAAAGTGCTGAATAATTTAACTTTTTAAAGTCGATGGAAAGGTTAGATACGCATATATGTAGTTGATGTGGACGCTGGATGTGTTTATACCACATTCTTATCACGTAAGTATTTATTTTTCACCTGTTATTAGAGAACAAAATCATTTTTTTCAATATTTGTAGACCCGGAAGTAAGACTCACACCGAGGAATCGTGTAGCAACGGTTTGTTGATAGCAACCAAGTTATGTTGATCACATACATTCAAATATACTGGCCCTATATATAATTAATTGTCGACCTGTGGCAATGAGCCAGGCTGAATGTTCACTGCCAAGAACAATTTCTTATCCTGTCAAGGACTTTAACTTAGGTTTGGTTAGGTCAATCTGTGCTATAGTGGATGTCTGGTTGAAAAGGAATTCCAACAGCCTCAATCTTGGGCTAGCTCTTGACTTCATCGACATGGTTAGAATCCATGGAAAGAGATTATGATGATTATAAATATATTATGCGTGTATACTCTAACAGATATTATATGGTGCTGCTGTTGATGCTGAGTGATGATGATGATTTTGTTCAGAGCTAAAAGATTTATTTGAGAATGATAAAATACTTTGTAAATAAATCTAAAAAGGGTTCTTGTGGTTGCAGTAAATATCATGGTATATAAACTGTTGTTCAAAACTTGTATATTTTATAATTTAGTAAACATACTGCATATGACCTACCTTTACCAAAGATACATGGATATGTCTGTATAGGAATCAGTTGGTCACAATCAAACTTTGAAGTGAAACTGTCTGCATTTACACAGTAGGTATGGCACAAGAACTTGCTATAAATTATGGCCATGAACTGGTTAATTGTTCCCTGTGCTTGCATGCTTTATGAACTAATATCAAATAAAGTTCATCATTCACTTTGTATACTAATTGTGACATTATCTTTATAGAACTTTCTTTTGTTTAAGGCATCCAACCATACAGACTAGATGCTGAATACAACTACCTATTTATCTCCATCAGTCTCAACAATTGGCCCAAAATGGGACACCAAGGAAATGTCATGTGTCTGCTGTATGTGCTGAAGGACCAGATACCATAAACAGAGCTTATACATGTATGTATATGTCCTTTTTGTTTCTTCATTTAAATATAACAAATGAAAAAGTAAATTTATGATTCAGATCTGCTTTTGAATTCTAACTTGCATAGTTTTTGCCAAAATTTGTTTCTCAGTGCTTGCTAGGCGTCACATATTCTGTTATATATACATTGTATTTTTTATAAAATGGCAGGAAAATGTATTTAGTTTTTATACTTTTTAAGTTTTTTTCTTTTACAGAGACTCAGATATTCTACTTGATAGATGAAATTCCGTGCACTTGGAAGGCAGCAGAATGTACAATAAAATTTCACAATACAGCTGAATGTCCAGCTGTAGATGCAAGATACACAAAATGTACTTCAGGTATTTATTTTTATGGTCTGCAAGGGTTTCAACTCCCAACAGTGCTTTTGTAACAAAACTCTATAACAATTGAATGCCATGGTATGATATATTGAGATTTTGAGTTTTGAATTAAGATAAAACACATATATTGGCTGACATAATACTCTTTTCATGCCATAATATCACATTTTTGCAGTATACATCTACTCCTTTTGTAAACTGAATGCATTTATTCTCATACAAAAATTATATATTAATTGCCTTTTACAGATGAAGACATGCATATAAAAGGATTGAACATACTTACATGTTAAAAAATTCCTAAAACAACTTCAATAGCAGATCTTTATTTGATACTTTTGTGTCACTATTACTGTTGAACATATGTGTATGGTCTCGAATACAAATTGATAATGTGGGTATCTGATACTTGCGAGAGATACATTTTCAAATCTTCAGAATTATTGTATTGTATTTACTTTTGTTTTTCCATTTATTTTTAGATACATATTGACAATGCAGCTGGACAAAATTAATGATCTGTTTGCTTGGTAAGCAATATGGCTAAATTTAATAGGTAAGATTGCATGTCTATATAAAGAAGAAAACGCTAGTTGTTCAATTCATGTGCCCTCATTTTATAACTAACAAATATACGACACCTGATTCTTGTATTTTTGTACCCAACACACTTGCTTAATTAATTATCTTTTGTTTGGGCTGTTTAAATTAGTATGCTGGGATTTTATTATGAAAATGGAAAGAGAACTGAATAGCAGACTGCAGACTGATTAAACTCCATGGGTAGTCAGAGTAATCATTTTAAGTTCTAACTTGCTCACAGAGCTACCTGTTCTTTTATATGTTATGAACCTGAATTGTGTTATTTTTAGTGAGGGCATAGTTTTTTAAACTGACACAACAACCTAGTGTTGAAAGTTAACCAGTTAGCTTCCTTACATAAATCTAAGAAACATGTTCATATTTTTAAAACATTCTGTGGCTATTTCTTAATAACTTCACTTTACATTTTTCATCTGTAGCTCTTCTGTAAGAGAATCAGTTAGTCCATTCAACATTGAAGTCAAACTAAAGATGGGTGTTGTAAATGTATAGTGCAATTATACAAAACCATTTATTTGAAATTTGAATATTGTTAAACTTTGTTTCTAATATCAATTAAAAGCATTATTTTATTTGATCAAAATGCAATTAAATATAATCTTAGTTGCATGTAACTGGGGAATGTTTTAATTTTTTTCAGGTGTACTTGAGAGTATTATGTGGAGAATGTTGTTGGAAGGCACACAAAATTGCCCCAGATTGACTCTTGGTGTATATAGTGAAATGGAGGGATTGCTGAAACTATGGACTATGTGACATTATCCCTAGGTGGCAACAATATACCATAAATTTATAGAGGATTGTGAAAGTGCTTTTTTAAGTTGGAAGTCATTTTTGAAAACTATTTCAAACTTGTCAAACAGTTACTAAAATTGTACAATTTTTTGTCAGTTAAACTGAGCCAGGTATTAACACCTCAAAGGATTATATAAATTCTGAAGAGTTCAAATTTTAATTGTATTAAAGCAAATCCCTAAATAAGATGTAATGCCTGAAATTGATTGTGGTGTCTTAATGCAATAAGTCAGTGGTATCTGTTTGAGCAGATTTTGTCATTTGTTTTTAAGTCTAACATGGCCAAAATACTGTGTATCCAAAATCAAGTGTTCCATTACAGTTTGAAGTGAAGTTGTTTTTGTTACTTTACTTGCATTGTTCTGTTTCTATAAGAGTTAGTGTTTTCCCATTTTAAACGGACACTTTCAATACTAATTCATTTAAAAGACATTGTTTTGGCTTATGAATTAAATTCATTTTGATTTACATTTTTCAACATAGTTTACTTGGCAATCTAGGCTAGAAAACTAAGAAAACAGAATACATAAAGTATTCTGTAGTTGCTAGGTAACAAACTTGAAAATGGAAGTTTATTTTTTAAAGTTTTTATGCAGGAATCATTCATGTATATGTCACAGCTATATTATATGTTTATTGAGAAAAGTAGAATAATTTTGACTTATTTGACTTGCTGTCCAGTGACCACATGATTTAGAGCTGGTTGCCAACTTGCCAGGAATTTTGTACATGAACTACTCTGTCTGATAAACATAAATCTCTTGATATAACTAAAATTTAACTCAAATTCTCATTACTGAATAGTTACATATCTGGCTCCTATTCAGCTTATTGTTCTTATTGATACCAGTATTTCAGTCAGATTCCAAGCATTAAAACCTCTAAAAACTCAAATTTTGTGAAATATTCTTTGTTGCTAGGCAGCATAAATGTATGTGTAACTTCTGTGTTGATTGCCTTATGCAGTAATCATCTTTAATGTTATGAAGTCATGTTTGCAAAGAAAAACACTTGTTTAGAACTTGTTGAATAATATAAAGCAAGCTCCTTATGTGCTGTGAATTCTGTAAGACATGCCATCTGTTGGTAAAATATTTTTCTTAGTATTCTTTTCTATGAAAAGCTTATTAGCTTCAGAATACCTGCACATTTTGCATTGAAAATTCCCAGACTGTTTTAATAGACAGTGTTTTCAATTTATTTGCAAACAAAATTCTGTTTTGTGATAATTCTTTTTCAATTCCAGTAAATATATATTCGGTAGTTAGAAAAACAAATGAAATGTTCCACAGTTGCTAGGCAACATAACTATAAATACATGTTTGTTTTGTAAGAAGTTACCTTTAAAATAATTTATGTCATACAATAAAGAAGTGTTCAATTATATATTTCTGTGTTCTATTTGCTATCGACAATAGGGTACTATTTAACCTACAAGAATGGAAGACAAAGGATTCAAAAACGACATTAAGATGTTACAGGTTTGTTCATGACTATAAACACAAAATCTGGCATAACTTTGCTAATTTTCAAGATTGGACTCTCATATTTTCAGGTTTTACTTCAGAGACAACATAGATTGCAAATATGCAAAAACATAAAAATCTGTAATTTTGGCCAGAAGCCCCATTTTTGTATTCCATTACACAATTGAGTTATATGATTTAAATTTGTTGCTGACAATGACAACAACAACAACATTAAGCTTAATCAGAGTCATGTACCTTCAGAGACTGAAAAGAATAACACAATCCCTGATTAGCAACGTGTAACAAGTATACCATCTTAAACAGTTAACTGTGACAACAGTATTATATGACAGTAAATACTGAGTGACAATGGATATACGTACGGGTTATTGGTGGAATGTTTATGATTTTTCCATGCAATCTTTGCAAAATGTTCTGGTTTTGTACCTGAAAAAAACATACATTGAACACATATGAGTTAAAAAGACCTCCAGCAGCATGTATAAATAAAGTATCATTATACATGTTCTTTATGCAGATTAGGGAATTTTATCATATTCTGTGTCTGATTAATAGGGTTAACTGTTTTGTATTTTTGCTATTTGCGACTGTATACAGTAAACTCTGCATAATAACGAGATAAATTAACGACTCCGTATATATAATCAAATTCTGAATATAAGTAACAAATTTTCTGGGCCCAATTTAATCCGTTCTCAATTTCATATTAAAATGCTTTATGGATATAACATACACCAAATTTTAGTGGCCCCAGGAGTTTGTTAAATTCAGTTTACTGTATAAAGTTTTTACTGTAGTGGTCGCAAATATTTAAACACGATACAATATTTTTAAATTAGACTGTGACTATAATTACTACATAGACTTTGAAAAATCACTAAATGTAAATTGATATAGAAAGAGAATAGGAGGAAAATTCATTCTTTAAAGTAGAACAACTTTGAATTCCTTCCCTAGATCCATATAATTCATATTTCTTTACTGTTTATTCGTACATGCAGGGCATAGGGAAACAAGAGGTCCATAACAACCAGTATTACTCTACTGGACTGACTGCTATACTGAGTAAATTTGTAAAAATCTTTTGCAATGTTATCAAGGAAAAGCTAACCAAGGTCACAGTGACCTTGACCCTTGACTACAAAAACAGTAGGGATCAACTAGTCAGTAAGACCAATCATCCTATGACATTTGAAGACTGCTGTTGATGATAAGATCTCACAATATTGAGCAGAATTGATTTTTGAACTTCGGGTAACTGTAACCCTGCCCTTTGACCCACTGACCCCAAAAACAATAGGGATCATCTACAGGTTGTATGCAACCTTCTAAGCAAGTTTCATCAAAGTTAAATGAAAATTGTGACCTGTAGAGTTACTAAGGAAAAAAAAAAAAAATACATTGTCACCCCAACCCCCCCCCCCAAAAAAAAAAAAAAAAACCCCCCCAAAAAAAAAAAAATCCTTTTTTAAAAAAAAAAATTTTTTTTTAAAAAAAAAAAATAAAATAAAAAAAAAAAAAAAAAAAAAATTTTTTTTTTTTTTTTTTCCCCCCCCCTACAAAGGGCTCATTTAGGTCGCATTCTGACAGTTTCATGGCTCATGGATGTAAGTTATTATCAAGGAAATGCAAACAGAGGTCACTGTGACCTTGACCCACTGACCCCAAAAACAGTAGGGATCACCTACTCAGTAAGAACAATCATTGTATAAAGTACAAAGACTTTGGGTGATATAGATCTCAAGATATTGAGCCGATAAGACTTTCAAAGTTGAGGTCACTATGACCTTGAACCCAAAAACAATAAGGATCATCTACAGGTTGCAGGCAACCTTCTGAACAAACTTGATTAAAGTCAAATGAAAATGGTGACCTGTAGAGTATTATCAAGACATGGAAAAATGTATCTTCCCCATATTAAAAGAACTATCATGCAAGATTTTAATCTTTTTTATACAGACCTTTCTTTAGAGCAGAATATATATAAAGCATATAGAATTTGTAAGCATAGGAAATAATCCAAATTTCTGTTTTCTTTAATAGATCATAGTAAAAGTTTCTGTTTTTTGTTGTTTTGTTTAATTTACTATAACATGTCTGAAGTCTTACTTCCAATGTTTTCAAGCCTATACAAAGCAGGCACCAAGCTTTATTTAAAAGACACCTCAGGCCTTGTGATTATAAACATTTTCTTCATGCTCAACTCAGTCTGAGCATAAAATACTTTTCACCTTTACACGCTAAAAAAAGAAGAGTTATTGTTTTAAATAGTTATTTTAAATGCTTGCCGGGTATATATTGTAGAAAACTTATCTGTCAAAATTTTGGAAAGAATGTATTATATGTTTTTTGGTTTTTGAAGTGGTATATGGGGATATATTACCTGTCTAGAGCTATTAGGCGAGGGTAATATTATGTCGAGCGGGTAATATATCCCCATATATCACTTCAAAAAACAAATAACAATTTTATTACCCTTCCCTTTCTTAAATTTTGTAAGATTCAGTTTATTTTTTATCTATTTAACGGCTGAACGTTAGCATACCTTCAAATCCCCTTATGATACCTCAATGTCACTTTGTGACGTCACAAATCAGCACGGACTTATACATTGACATACTGTACGCGAACACTCTCACGTTTAACACGGGGTACAGTAACGGGATATGTCAAGTATATATTACTGGCTTGCCCGTAAATATCAATATCTGTTTAGGGATTGTTGACCAATCAGAAGACCGCAAATTTTATGGAAGGGTAATAAAATATTATATTGATACATAGTTTAAGCACGTGTTTTTTTATAATTACTGTGCCAAACCTTACAACCTAAAATTTAAATGCAATCTCTAATTAAATATAAAAAAAATATGTTTCGCATCACAGTGATTTGGGCACTTGACTTGGAAAATACTTTATACTGGCAAAAGCCAGCCTGAAAAAAATGATCTGCCAAAAGGTATAGATTTCACCTAGAACTTTTCTTACTGAAAGGTCTCTGCAAAACTTCTGGAAAGAATTTATCATAAAGCATGACTAAATTATAGAAGACGGCCAACATCGCCCTATATCGCTCACCCTAGTACAAGTCCACTTACCTGGTGGGTGTGGTCAATTTTGACCCAAGAGGCATGATTTGAACAAAGTAGGTGGAAGACCACTAGACAATGTTAAATACCAAATAGGTTTTTCTATATACATCTTTGTAAAACAAGTGACCCCCTAGGCGGGGCCAATATTGACCCCAGGGGCATAATTTGAACAAACTTTGAAGAGGTCTAGGCCTTGTGGTTTCAGAGAAGATTTTTAAAGTTTTTCCTATATAAGCCTATGTAAAACTAAGTGACCCCCCGGACGGAGTCAATTTTGACCCGTGGGTCATAATTTGAACAATCTTGGTAGAGGTCCACTAGACAATGCTACATGCCAAATATCTAAGCTCTACGCCTTGTGGTTTCAGAGAAGATTTTTAAAGTTTTTCCTATTTGTTGCCATAGCAACCAGAGTTCTGCATGGAATGGAATTCTTTGAACAATTTTGGTAGAGTTTCATGCAAGGAACATCCCTGTATAGTTTTATCAACACTGGCCTAGTGGTTTCAGAGGAGATGTAGTTTGAATCAAAATGTTGACAGACGACGGACAATCATCCATTTGAAAAGCTCACTCTGGCGAAGCCAGGTGAGCTAAAAAGCCTTGTGAGTTTTTTAAAGGATATAAATATGAATAAGTGCAAACATCTAAATAACTGGTTATATCCACATCTGTCATAACAAGCCATGGAATCATTAGGTGTTCCTTGAGGTAGAACAAACAAAGAGGTATTGACCAATTATACTAGCATACTGCTGAAGCTACTGGTAACAAAGCACAGGTTTCTTTCTGCTTCAACATGGATATGGTGACAACTCAAACTTGTTACCGTATTTTTCCATATGTTCACGCCCTGCGTTACCAAACATCTGAGGTGCCAGTGGTGCTTTAGTTCTACCAAATGTTTCTTTAACAACATTTACATGATCAGCCATTGGTGAGACCCTATCCCTAAACTGAAAATAAGTGAAAACTCGTTCAAGCAAGCAACCAATATGCAACTTTACCAAATTTGTCCATGTGTTCTCGTCCAGCGTTTCCGAACATCTGCGCTGTGACTGGTCCACTTTCAAACCCCCGTGCCTCCAGCATCACCTCAACATGGTTTTGCATGGGGTTAGCTCTGTCCTCATACTGTAATGCAGATAGTATTTGGAACCCTAGTACAACAAATTACCAAAGTATGTTTGTGTTACACCTAAAGTTACTTCTAAACAAGAACACCATGTTTAGGTGCATAATTACAAAAATCTTGAATTGTCAGTTGTGAAAACACAATATACTCACTGTTGCTTTGAGAGATCCTCTCTGCATTTTCTCAAATCCAAGGGCCAGTACACAATCTGCCATTCCTGGAGTATACAAATCAAGACCATAAACAGACTCATATAAGTATACATGTACATACACATGTATGAGACAAAAATAAACCTTGTGTGATCTAAATCTATCTCAGTTCATTTTCAAATATTTTCTCTTGTTTATGTTATTCCATACTAATACACTACAAATGTTGCATTTTGAGGTGTGTAAAACACAAATTGGAATGCTACTAATGCAAGTCATGTCCTTGATATTCACTTATCATCGTTTACCCCAAACAAGGGCTGCGGGAATCTGTTTAAGAGTTTAAGACAGACATTCTTTATGACAGATGGAAATTCAGCGTGTGTAGGGGAGGAGAATTCAACTTACCGTACACGGTCTCATCAAATGGACCTTTGACAAGAAAAAATCAAACAACTGTCCCGAATATTTCAATTAATTTTTTTCTACATGGGTCGAGAATTAGCCTCATATAGAATTTGTGTAAACCACCTGGTTTCCAGCCACCTTGCTGTGCAGGGAAACAATAAGTGTATGACTATGGACGAACTGGTCAGAGGTTTTGTGTGAGGTTGTCACAGTTGCTTAGTGTTTGTCACATTGTAGATATGCTTATATCCTTTGTGCATTGGTAAATACAAAAACCTATAAACCAAAGGGCTTAAAGCAGGGAGTGCATTATGCATATTATATATTCAACAATGCAACCTGAACATACCTCCTAGAATTAACTGATTCACCATCACATGAGACCCTTGTTCTTCTAGTCAAATCATTACTTATTATAACAAAAATATTTTTTCTAAACTGATTCTATCCTTATGCAATTATTCAAAGCAACAATCTACATACCTCCCTGTATAAGCTGTTTAGCCATCACAAGAGCTGTCGATCCAGTCGCACAGTTATTGTTCACCTGGTTACAATAAAACATAAATTCTTCCATAATTGATCTTGTAAATACTCTACTGTTTCATGAACACTTATCCTGCTGGTAGAATGTAAATCTGCCTACATAATCAACGCAGATCATGATCAGACTGCACATCTGTTATCTGTTCATGATTCAGTCAATAAAGTTTCAGCGGGCAAGTTGGACAAATTTTACTTTAGAAATTTAGCAAATGGAGCAACGGTTAAAAGATGACAGAATATTCCCTGGAAAGCACTCCAATTTAATTCACAAAACTTGCAAACCTTTGTTGAATAAAATAGCTTTATATAAACAATCAAAGCTTAGACTTGGTTTAATTTCTGTGATCAATGTCACAAGACCTATATTTCTTGTTTTTATGAACCCAAAACTCAATCATAATCAGCCAAACAATATTGAATATTTGCTATACTTATTCAATTTTACCCTTTAATCATAAGTTGTTGTCTCATATTTAATAAGGTGTTTAAAATAGACTCACATTGTATATTGGTATTCCTGTCATCCCCAGCTGGTACAGTGCTTTCTGACCACATGTGGAGTCACCTGAAAAATAAATGTAATGAAACACTGAATCCTACAAGTACATAATCACCTGTCATAGATTACCTGATAGTAGATTTAATGGTAAGTTGTTAAGATCTGAATAGAGTCTGAAAAAGAAAAACAACAGACTTCTTTCATGGTAGAATTTCTATTTCACTTTATGTTAACAGTACAAAAGAAGTTTTTTAAACTGAATATACATTACCACACCAACACTCCGCTCATCACGTCTACAACTGCACATACATGTAGTTATATACAGCTGCAAACAGCTGTGTTTACGAAATACACTGCCAATAGACAGGTCTGTAACACAGCTGTATTTAGTCTTCTAAACATACACATAGACTAAACTGCTGTGTTTCATATCAAACACAGACAATGGTACATGCCAAATATCAACATATATTCAGCTGACTCTGAAGATGTACAAGATTACCAAACACAGCTTAGAGAATAGATTTCATCTTTATAAAACACGCACCATCTACGGCTATGAATTAACCACACACACTTCACTCTTATACAAAGCCTTGTTTACACTTGTGTACAAGGAAACATAGGCATACATACCATACACATAGCCAACACATGCTTGTTCAATGGCATCATATGAAAGACCCGCATCTTCCAGGGCTTTTGTGCCTGAAACATAACAGTAGAAAAATCACATATTAACATATGACATGTGTTATGGTATAAATCCATTTCCCAAAGGGTTTAAAGCATTATGAACCCTGATCTTATAATATATACATGTATATTAGTATTTGATTTCAAAACCTTTAATACCGTACATCAGTTGCGGTCTTGTAACAAGCTATCAGGATCCCAGTTTTGTGTCTGACGCATGTTTCTACCAAATTTTCACTGACTTTACATCAAGATTTTGATTTTCACATGGTAAGACTCATTCAATTTTAAACATATAAACAAAATTTTCTCTGACCTGCTTCTTTTGCCATGTCAGGATAATCAAAGTCCTCCCTCCTCCCAGGTTTCTCGAACTGAAAACATATACACATGCAAATTAAAAACCACTTAAAAAAGCTATGTATTTCTCCTCCACTAGCCAACAATGAAAGCAAAAAATGACAAACAAAAACTGAATGCCCACCTGGAAGGCTGTGATGAATATTGGATTAGAAAATGAAATCTTTACATTGCAGTCTTGCAGAGGTAAAAACAATATAATAGTCTTTGAACATTTAAGTTGGCAAGGTACAATTAACAACAAACATAAGCTCATGTAAGCTTTTCAACCATGTTGGCATATGGTAGCCATACCATTGTAGGAAACCAGAGAACCTGTCCCATCTGGTAACCACCTACCATCTGGCATATATACTATCAAGGATATGGATTGAACAACAGTTGCATTGGTGGGATGTGAGTGCGCTATGTTAACCAGACATTTATTTTATAATAATACTGTGACATAAAAATGTATAAAAGTGATATGATTAAGTTGTTAAGCAACTGTCAACTTAGTTGTAAATAGGTACAAGTATTAAAAGAAAATTGCTGGCTTTTTGCAAATTAGCCCTGGAAAACATGGATCAATTAATTTTAACAGCTAGGGGTTGCCACTCTCTTAATAAAACCAGTTTAAAATGAAGATGCAAGATACAAAATTTTATTTACAGTCAGTAGAATTAACAAGTAAAACATTAGCTATGAATAGCTATTGACCAACATACATAATAACAGAAGATAGTGGTTATTTCAACCTATAATAATAAACCTGTAAAAGAATCATAATCATGTTGTCAGTTATCGAGAGTCTACGAAAGAACTAGGGTATACTTTAAGAATAATTAAAATTAATGCCAGAAATAGATAAGAATATGTTTGAAATAGATTAAAAACTGTGTGAAAGCTGCTGATCTTGATCTAGGTCTAAAAACTGCCATAAAAAAAACTGAAGAGCTGAATGTATGCGGCAACCCTGAAATTCTTTTTCAATCAAAGCAAAACAAGTTAGTGTTAACATATCTGAATAGCGTAAGTACAAGAGTGTGTAAGCAGTCACTGATCATGCAATACCATACCTTTGTCATTCCAACACCCACAACATACACTTTTCGCTTGCTCATCTTTAAATAGTATTTGAGACGATGTTTTATTACTCCAATTCAAAAGTGATCAAATGTATCAATAAGATTTTACTTCTTTGCAGTGCTGTCAGTTTCTGCTTATGACAGGATTCACATTCTAATCTGTGACCTGTCAAAGTCCAAACATGTGCTATAAAAAGGGGGTCGTCTCAAAATACACTGTACCTGCCAAACTGGTTTAGAATAAAATTCAGGAAAAACACCAGCAACAACTTTGGGAAACTAGTCGGTACTGAATTCAAATGCTAAGTGTAAAATTATCTTAACCTTTTGTTTACGGTCATACTTATAATGCTAAAATATGTCAGCCTGAAATTATTATTACTGGGACAGATCTTTGTCATTTTGAGAATATCCCCTTTTAAATTGATTTTGATACATAAATCTATTTAAAATGGAAAATAGCTTAAATTGTAGGTGTTTTCAATGAGCAGTAGGTTATTACTAATATGCTCTGTTCAAAAGGAGCAAACCTTTGTCATTCCCACTCCAACCACAAAAACTTTCCTCTTTTTTGTGTTTACACCGGGGGCTGCCATATTTGTGACGTCATGAATATCCCAATTAGGAACTATTTTCGAAGCTACTTAGTAAGATTACGCAGTAAAAAATTATATACATGGGACGTGAATATATGTTAAATTAAAGTATAGAGGAATTCAATCGACAAAGTATGATTTTTAAGAAGAAAAACAATAATAAAAGTCTGATCTTTTCCTCAAGTCTGTCTAAATTAGAATTACTTTTTTGATGTAATGTTTTACTACATGAATCATTTGGCTGATGTATTTTTGGCGGGGATCATTGTTATGGTTCGTATTTTTAGCCCCAAATTGCTCATTTTTGGTTATATCTATCCGTTTAAGCTATCTGTTAATAACGAATTTAATAATTTTATTTTCAGATTGATGCATTGTGATTCATCTTTGTTAACCGTTTCATCGTTAAATTCGCTGCCGAAAATTGGACAGGTGAGTTCAGAAATCAATTTTCCTCCATCGCAATCGCGTCTAAATCGTAAAAATTTGGTAACGAAATGATGTGCATGCCTTGAAATACTGTTACATGCCTAGCAAAGATAATGCTTTTGCATTGGCTGTACGTTTGAATACCGCCTGCGTTAGTTAAAAGCTGCCATACTGCTGACCTACTAATTCGTGCAGAAATAAAGGTGGGTGGGGAATGTTGAATATGTTTACTGTTGCAGGATGCTTTATTTTGCTTCTTATCAAAGATTATCCCTCAAGTGGCAGCCTTATATTATTTATATACAGGTTTTTATTTCAAGTATTTGTGTAGAGGTATTTTGTGGTAAGACTGGATATTTTTAGTACCCAAAAGTTTCAATTTAGAAAAAAATATGTCATGCATGACTTGAAAATATGGTTTGATAGGTTCGCTATTAGGATTTATATAGAATATAAACTACTGCTTAACAACTTTCCTTCAGTTTTCTATTTAGAAAGAGAGCGCACAGCAAATTATCTCATTTCAGGAGCATTGTCACTTCGAGAGATGTGGTCTCGCCCAATACGTGTAATACGTTGATACATTCCCGCAAATTCAGCATAACAGACCTGATGTTTGAGAAAGTTAAAGTTTCTGATTTAAAGTTTTATAATGTGCTGGTAATTTAATTGAATTATTGAAAACATCTTTAATTTATACATTGTTAAAACAAGCAATTCACAGTTTTAACTTCCTGTAAGTTGTGCTTGTTCCGTGACAACAATGACAGGCAGATATATTGCAATACGAATCACAAAACAATTCTGCATCTTGCAACAATAACAAAATTTCTAGCAATACCCATCCATACAAATAACACAACCCTGGATTGAATTGAATTAAAATTGTGGAGGTTATGTAGCTTCGCCGTGACGTCATACTGACCACTTAACCAATCAGATTATTAGGTCGCGTTCGTTTCTTCGTTCGGTAAAAGGTGAAAACTCGGTCTTTACCATATACTCGTATATGCAAGTTTAAGTTTATTTCAAACGAAACAAAAGGCTTTTACACATAGATTATTTAAAACACTCATAGTTACAAGCTAATGGTACGTCGCTCCTTTACTTCGGTACTATTAAAAATTAAAGATGCTTGAGACCAGCTATGACAGCCGAGGAATCACCTTTCTCGAATGTAAATAATCGATCCCCGGATGTGCGAAGATGAGAATGGCACTGGTTATTTTGGTTGAAATTTTGCTAAAGTGAAGCTAACATTATGCACATATGTCTTTTACCATTGGTCAGATTGATTATAAACTTGAACAAACTCTCCAGAGTGAGACATCATACATCACTATTGGATCAATCTTGACTGAATATATTTAGAATTATGGTCCTTGTTGCACTTCAAGTCATTTTAGTTGACGTTTTGCATGCAAGCTACTGTCAACAATTTATTCTTTTATTAAGTTTTAACTTTTCCCCCGCGCATGGCCATAATAGTCAGTTATGACGGTTAGCCATCATCAAAGGTGATGATGATGATGATGAGATCATGTCTTGCAGCATTGATTGTCTTTCTGTGTCAAACTCGTTGTCCAATGGGGGAGACTGTTTCCTGTCTGTATCCAAAAAGTGGGGTTACAGGGCTAGCACTGACTCGTTTTTAGCTTACCTGTGCATTGAGTGCTCAAGGTGAGCTATTGTGATTGATGTCTGTCATCTGTCCACACTTACCCTTGTGTATGCAATAGAGGCTGTAATTTTCACTGGATCTTCATGAATCTTCTTCAGAATGAGTGTTTTTATCAAATCATAAGAAAACTGCGACAAAATCAAATGAAAAGAAAACCTTTTTAACACTTTTGATATCCAATTAGAATGAAAATTGGTCAGAATTTTTGTTGTGATGTTTTGAAGCTTGGTAACCTGGGGTCAGTAACAAGGTTTCCATGGCAACTGAAAGAAAAGGCTTGTGAAAGCGATAGAGACCCTAACTTGCATTCAATCATCCTGAAAGTGTATCAGAATATTTTTATTGGTAAGAGATAGAGAGCCATAAGGTGAGCTATATAGGGCTATAATGGCCCTCTTGTTCCCATGTGGAGCTGTTCGTCTAGCCCTTAAAACAGACTCAATTTAACCAGCGCTAGCCCTTGAGTTAGGTGGCTATAACAACAATAGGTAACCAGTGCTCCAGCTAGGATTTAAAAAAGGCTGGGTGCTGTTGGAAAACAGGCAATTGACAGCCCACAAATCTGTCACAAGTCATATTCAGATTCTCTATTTTTGAATTAAATTAACACTTCAATAGTAAATTACTGACTTCTGGGCATTTGTTAACTCTTATTAAACTTTAAGTGCCTTATAGAAAAGGAACAGTGTTTGTTTTGTCATTAAATCCGAAAGAAATATGCGCATTAACATAAAATGCAAAGGTCCTGTCAAAAAGGGCTTAGCAGGATGCCAGAGAAAATGACAGGATGAACAAGAATAAGGGGAGGGTTCTGCCCCCTGCTATTTTGTTCTCGCTGGAACACTGAGCAACAGTAAATTCTCGGTTATTCATTGCGATTTGGTTATGTGGCCTAAAAGAACAATAGAGAGAACAAAAGAATAGCCACACAGCCACCAATTTTTAGTCCCTCAGTCTGTCACACTTCTTTTCTGCTCACTTTCTTGAGATCCCTATGACCAACCGTCTTCAAATTTCATAGGATGATTGTCCTAAATTTAGTGGGGGAAGGGGGCTTCTCTTTCATGGGAATCAGGTTTGAAATTTGGTCCAAAAACAATGGAAAGCCATGACACTGGTTTGCTGGTTCTCTGCTGTCTGTCAGAGATAAAAATAGAAAATTTTAGAAACAATATACTCCTAAACCACTGGAACTAGTTGAACCAAATTTAACAGAATTTTTTTATCAGGATGGCACTTTTCTAAAATTGCTTGAGCGGTCATTTTGCTCCACAACACATAATAGCTTCAAGAAAAAAAGCAGTAAACAACACCTGAAACACTGGGCCAGTACACAGGGGCCTAGCGAGGGGGCGACTAGGGCGACAAAGTCGCCTTTCACACCTCAACTTCGCCCATTTCTGTGACAAAAGCGAAATTAACTGCGGCCGAAAATGTCTCAATAAACAATGAAGCGAATAAACAAAGTGTCAGACATTTCTTTGACCATTAACTCCACCCCCCTCAATCAATTAGCGACTGACAAAAAGGCTGATTTCACAATATGACGCGAGTGATAATCGTGGTGAAGGCTTCAACATCGGATTAAAGACGATACATTATGTCGTATGTCCGCGTAAGTGTCTATCCGAAATTACGTACACTTTTTGTATCTCGGTTGTATTTCCAGTCAACAAAATGAGTTTCATACCTCAGATTTTCCAGTTAAACTTTTTGAAGGGTGGATTTGATTACCCATCTGTTATTTTTCCACAAAATATTTTACTAATAGAAAGAAGTTTAGTTTTGTTTTGGTATACTTTTTTTAATACCATGCTGACTACCGGTAGATGTTGTTGTCATCTGACTTACAAAGAATGCACACCTAATAATTGCGTTTTTATGACTATCAAACTTGAACATTTATGGAAACAAAGACCTATAACAACAGCTTAATAGGTCTTTAATGAGAATGACAGTGGGTAGGGGAGGGGGCAACAAATAGCTTGTTACTCCCTCACTTCTCCTTGTAGACGCCAAACTTCTCCCTATTTTCAGCTCAGGGAGAAGTGACTTCTCCCTAAATTTTTGCTCTAGCTAGGCCCCTGAGTACATGAATGTTTATTAGATGGTATTTTACTAAAATTTCTCAAACTGTTCACACCACTGCACATGTGTTAGAAATACCCTTAAGATATCCTAAATCAAACCTCACAGAAAAATACATTGGATTGTTCTCTTTTTAATAATGAAGACTTTTCTGATCAATAACGGCTGGCAGATTTTGTTTGTTTGTAATTGTGCTTATTGGGTCCACAAACCTCGTTCAAGGTATATTCGGTGCAACCCGATGGCTGGCAGAGCTAACAATAGAAAGCTTTTAAACAAGTTTTTTCCGAAACTTATTTTTCCTATTTAACCAAAAATTCACAGGAATGTTAATTCGGTGGTCTTTTCTTTAATTGTTCAAACCATTCCACTCTGCTGCATATACTGTCTGGCATATAAACCAGTTGGCCAATTTAAACAAAACTAAACAGGAATGTTCATTGGATGATCTTTTCTGATCTACTCAACGTCAAGAAAACAGGAAAATAAGTCAATTCAGTTAAACAAATCAGTTTTACCTACCCCTTATATGCCATCAAATTTCTTTGTGATAACTTTGAGAATCAGTTAGATGTCAGTCCAGTACAACACTTGCTCACCAGGGCAGCCACTTTAAATATCTTCACAAAAGCAGACTGCTAAAATGAATCAAAGTTATTTGAAACATCCATGTATTAAACTGGTACAATTAAATTCATATTTCATCAGGCCAGTTAAAAAAGATGATTTCTAAGAACTTCATGCATCATTGATGCCCCCAAAGGAGGGCATAATTAAAATCACACCGTCCATCCATCCGCGTGTCCATCTTACCATTTTTTCCTGTCAGTACTCTGACTTTGTTATGCATGGAAGGATTTCAAAATAACTGTGCACAAATATTCAGCACATCAAAACGATGTGTCACGTGCAATACTTATAACCCTACCTCAAGGTCAAGGTCACACTTACAGTTTTTAAGTAATGAAATCCTGTATAAATGCATACATTTGTGTCTAGACTGTAACTTTGTTATGTATCGAAGGATTTTAAAATAACTGCACAAATGTTAGCATATCAAGATGATGTGTGGCATGCAAGACCTACGACCCTACCTCAGAGGTCAAGGTCACACTTAAGAGTTAAAAGGTCATGGAATTCTGTATACATGGTAACTCTGTTATGCATGAAAGGATTTTAAAATGCTGAGCACATGGAGATGACATGTCACATGCAAGTCCTGCATCCTTACAATGAAGGTCCAGGTCACGATTAGAGGTCGAACGTTTTAGAATCCTGTATATATGCACATGTTCATGTCCGAATTGTAACTCTGTTATACATTGAAGTATTTTAGAATGAATTGGAATAACTGTTCAGCACATGGAGATAAAGTGTAGTGTGCAAGTACCTGGTTAACACCTTGAAGGTCCAGGTCACAGATTGTGCGGCACTGCTTTGGGGACATCTGTCACTTTGAGGGACAGATCTTGTTCAACATTGGAAATTCTGAGGTAGCTTACATTCTGATTCAGAATATTCATTAAAGAACTTCAGCAACTATTGTCAGTCTTAGTTAAACTGATTTTAATGACAAAACTGATTAATTTCAGATGTGAGTTAGCCGTAGCAGTCATTCAACATGAATGGTGAGGTACCAAATGTTCCTATCACCACCTTAGCAGGGATAACAAGTCTAACTGACTGTAAGTACAAATTAAACAAAACTCATTTGTAAACAAGATTGGTATTAAGGATATTTGATCGAGAACTACCCAGTTAGATCATGAATAGTGTGAAAATGTGAGCATTCACCCTATTTGAACAGACACTAACAGTTAACGTTGGTGACCGCTTGCCTAGCCCAAATTTGTACTGGCAATATGCAGAACAGCATCTTGTTTTAAATGAAATTAATCTTGTTTACTTGAAATTTATGAGCTGACAAAAAGTTCAGTGAACATGTTTTGACGTTAATGAAATAAGAAATGCTGCAATTGAGTACATTTGTATTGCCTGATTTGAGATGAAATTAAACGGTAGGTTTGTAATCCGAGCTTGTAATACGGAATTATTTCTGCTTTCAGTGTTACCTGAGCTGCCATTGCCTACACCATTGACAAATGCCATAAATAATAAAAGTCTTCTACACAGTTCAAAATTGTCAGAGAAGTCGAGGAAAATTTTAGAGGATGCTGATGATGCATTGGTTGAACAAATATCTGATATTCTGCGACGGAGCACAACGGATGACATGTACGTATGAGCTGCTCACAAAAAGTTACTTAAAAGCAGACTAATTGTTTTTAAAAAGGACCGATCATGCATGTATCCCAGTTTAACTTTATAGAAATTGAACACAGATACATACAAAGTTTGTAAGAAATATGTAAGAACTTTTTAATATTGTAGACATAAAGAATGAGTTGTGTTAGTAATTTTGAGTTATTCTTTTCAGTGAGCTCAAGGACAACCTGGAAGGGGCTCCTGTGGATGGTGAAATGTCTGAACTTCTAAGAGCCATTCTAGCAAATGACCCTGAAGTTTTCTCTGGAGGATCAACAGACCGGTCAAGTAAATAGACAGTTTTTCTTTCAATTTAACATGGAATTAAAATTGCTTGTAAAAGGACACATGGACACAATTTCACCAGTGTTGTGTCTTGAGGGTGTTCCGTAACTGAAATTCTGTAAATGGGCATTATTCCTGTGCTAATTCAGAGGTTGAATTTAATTGGTCACAAGAAAAGCTATGGGTGTGTTGGTATTGACTAAAATAGGGTCTTTCTCAAGTGTATAGTGACACTATGAGTATGTACATACGATTTTGTAGTTTTAATTAAGACCATCCTACAAGTAGTGTATGGTTCTAGAAGAAACTTAACTTTTACTTAACTTGGCCACAGCTGTATATTATTCTTGGAAGAGTAGGTAAACTTCCTCAATATATAAAAAAAATATGTTTGATTTGTTTCAGGGAGAAATTCCGGCAGAAGTCCACATAATGGCAACCAATCACCTTACCATTCACACTCTCCAAGGTATTGTTAACTTTATTATTATAAACTTGGACATTGTTGGAAAGTTTGTATACGTACTTCTAAATGGGAAAATAGTGTATTTACTTTGTATGTGAGGCCTTATACATGTAACCTTTACACATGCATGTATACCACTTGTGTTCTCTGAAATAAAATTTCCTTAGATACTCTTGATGCAATAAAAAGTTTTAAGTCACAGGTAGCATTTTAAAATATAGAAGTAAAACTAAAATGTTAAAACCAATATTGAAAAAGTTTGCAGAATTCTGGATTTAAGTTACTTTAAATTGAAAATATTTAATAACCTTATGTTGACGAACAGAATCTTAGGAAATCAGGTGAAAATGTATTAAACATATATTAAAATACAGTACACTTATAAGCAGACAGAAATAAAAGAATGTTTGTAATAGTCAGTCATTAGGTTTTCAATGAGCAACGTTTTGAACAACTAATGGAACTTTTAGACAAAAAAGGATGAATATTCATTATTTTGAAATTGAGTTACCTACTTACTCATTTCGGTACAATGTGTCTTTTCTAGGATTGGTCTTCCAACTGGGACTGGAATGTCAGGTGTTCAGAAATCACCATCTCTTCCACATCAACAGCCAGGTAAGAATTTCTTTTAATATACTATAATGCACATCATCTTCTAAGAAAAATAGTTGAGGAAAAAAGGTCTCAAGCTTAGCCATGGTTGGTAATTGGTGTTGACTGGCTCCTCGCTACTTCAGAGTTGAATCATTTCATGACAGAAAGATACACAACTAGCAGCAGGGGTTTACCCTTTCATATTTGTCATTACTGACAAATTAGAATGTGGTGAAAAATAAAATAAACTCTTTACCATTTTACACTGACATTGGGGTTCCAAACAAGGTAGATCAGCTGCCAGTCTGCAAATACAAATTGGAACAAAAAATCTCCTTTAGCCTCGGGGGGACATGGCATTATATTCTGCTTTCATGTGATTAGTTATCTGAATTTTTAACACCATTTTATTATGGCAAGTACTTGAAAATTTCTCTTTATTCTCACTGGCTTTATTTGAAGATGTATGTGCCAGTAACTGCTTTTAGCAACGCCTAAGGTTATTAGAGTTAATAGGAAAATAGAGTTGATTATAGAGGTAATTAGAGTTAATAGGAAATGATTGTGACAAACATGATCTTCCCTTTTCAGGCTCATCAAGTTACAATGGGGAAGCCTTTGACCGAAAAAGTAAACATAAACTTCCAACAGCAGTCAGTGAGTGTTTTAGACATGATTAAAAAAACTTCATTTAAACAGTAGTCTAAATGAATAAAATTTCCAACTAAAGTTTGTGAAAGACCATGTGGCTTAGTACTTTTGAAAGTCATCAAAATAATCCTTTTTTCTTCTACCATTTTTTAGACAAGAAAATTTTGACAACCAAAGATTATGGTGGGGTTTCTTATCCCCCACTGTAGGGATTTGATGATGATCTCCGAATGTATTATGCTTTCAATCTACAGAAAATAAGCTGTTTGTAAACTGTCTGTCTGTCTGACATGGTTGCTGGTATTATTGTCACAATAAATACATCATTGGACAGCAAATGATCCAAGTTTTCTTAAGATATGCAATTTGATACATTTTATTTAACCACAAACAGTTGCACGAATCAGTTCCAAAACCTGACCATTTATCGGGAATTTTACGTAGAAGTTGCATAGTCGGTAACATTTACTCGATAAAAATAGATAAAGATAGATGGGGAAATAGCCCCGTTTGAAACTGTAAAGCCGTGTATTCTTTTCCAGGCAACTTTTCAGAACTACTGACTTAATAAATTAAATTAAACTTCATAGACTGTTTCATGAACAAGAGGATGCACATGTTATCATCATCTTCCAGTTAAATGAATTTTCAAAGAGTTATTGCCTTTGATTACTTTTTCATACGAGTTTGTGTCCACACTATATCCAAATACCTCAGAAAGAAATTCTAGAAAATTCACTAGCAAGAGGAAATACACGTATTAATAACATGTTCAATGATTTTTTATTGGATTAAGGCCATTTGAAGTTTCATATGGCACCCATTTACACGAAAACTGAGGGAGAAGGAGGTCTTTTACGAAAAAAAAGAGAAAGAAAAATCTTTCATACACAGCTTGATTTCCTCGCATTTATTGATACCGTTTAACAAACAGAAATGAAGTCTTTAAAATATGATATTTCAGTATACATTACCGCAGTGAGGCAGTTCAGGTCTTTGGTGACACTCTTGTCTCTTTGTAACACTGATGAATGATATCCTGTTTGAAATATTTGGGGAATAGATTTGTTAAATGAACACTGATATCAAATATGCTTTATCTTTTCAGTGAGTTCTCCTGCTCAAGCCACAGTTGCAGAAACTGCATTAAGGCAAACAGTAAGCAAATTCACGTCTCTTGCTGTTTTAGCTCTTTGACAATAGATTGTCTCCTGCCAAATTTGGCTCTTCAGTAGAAAGATGCCATTCCTACTCGGCGTGGGAATCTAGTACTGGTCCTTTCCAGGGACAGTAATTTAAAAAACTGCCTTACATTTGAAATTCTTCTGAAACCATGTGTCAAAGGGCAGGGGGAGTTTCATGAATTCTTTTGTATAGACTACATTGCTTATATTAATAGCACACTGCAATATTTTTAAAGTTTTTCATCGAGATGAAAAATTCTTGTTAGGAAAAGACTAAGTTAATAGCAAGAAGCACATAAACAATGCATGCATGACTTTGTATTGTAGGCTGGGAGAGACGCCTTTACCATTGATATAGATGAAGACGACAGTGATGATGGGAATACGGGTAAAGGGTCAAGTAGAAAGGTAGGTTAGCAATTGATTTTGAATTGTTCGATTTATTGCAATATACTTGCTTTGTGAAATTGCTCTGAAAACTTCTCTAGTAGTAAATCTTTGAATTTTTGTTCCCTTTTGTCGAACATTTATAACTCTTGCAAACAAACTGGCATGGGCTTCCCAAAAACTGGTACTGAGGTAGATTAATGTCATAATATCCCTCATAATTTTGGGGTGAAATGTAAATGTCATGGAAACTTTATATGATTATAAAATGTACAGTACATTCAAAGGAATTTGGTCCTTAAAAGAACAATATCTACTTAAATGAAGTATTAACATCAAGTTTTATTCCTTAGAAACTGGAAGAGAAATCAAGAAAAGAATTTTGGGCTGAGAAGATGAAAGCGGTTGCGAGTCCTATTGTTTGTCTAGAGCCTCTGGATTCAAAGGTATTAGTTTGTTGTGTTTGGTTTCCTGTGGTATATTTTCATCTCTAGTAGTTAAAAGAAGTATATTATGTGTAAATTTCATGCCAGTCTCATTGATTGGGCCTTCACATTGCTTCTTGCCAAGGCAAGAAAAGGTATCAAACCAATGATGCTTGAATTTAGATACCAGTTCAAACTTGACTGCTCGAAGTTTACCTTCCATTGCTGTTTTGTCGGCAGTGATAACAGTAAAAGTGTTTAAAACCGCATAGTATACTATATGTGTGTTTTTTTTTACAGACAAATAGTATGTTTGATTTTGCAAAGCAGAAAGACGATGTTTGGAATACCAAGTGCAAACCAGTACGAGTGTCCCTGGAACCATTAGATGAAAGGGTAAAAAATTATTTCTCTTTATTCGTTAACTTCATGAAACCTGTGCTATGCTGTGTGCTAATGTATTAATTTACTAACATTACTGCCAAGATTTAGACTTTAGAGAAATCCAATAATACATAGAAAGGAGGATTTTGGCTGATTCCTGGATTAATATGAGCTTATGAAGTAGGGGTGTCATGATGAAGCGGTATACCGGTATATTGCAATTCACAACAAAAAATACCGTATCGCGATACGATATCCCTCCAGACGCTTTGAAAATTGATTTTCATGCTTGACAACAGGACGCTGTCCTCGGAAACAAACTAAAATGGTGGACTTCGACACAATTCCAAACTCATAATTTTCTAGTCAATAGAAGTTGTTATTTCCAGTTTATAGTTCTTGTTTTATTATGTTATATATGCTTAGTGTTTCCGCTAGACCGTTTGATGGCGTCTTCCCTGCCTTTTGATGGCCGGCCATGCGCCACCGCCTGTTCAAGGCCTTACCCCCCCCCCCCCCCCATAAAATTATTAAACTGCCAGCACGCCCTGAATACGACGTGTCCCCTCTATCGATTTAACTGAAACCTTAAAATAAAAGTGTAAACGTCCGTTTAATACACACCATGTCGCAAATTAAATCGATACGAGGTCAGACGGTTCCCTGTCAGGTCCGCTTACATGAACTTCTATATTGAATATTACCTGTCAATCAACGCCCGCGTCCGTGGACGCTTGATCAATGTTTGATTCGCTGAGGCAAATTAAAATTAAACTGTTGGTCAAAAATATAGGCTAGAGTGTGAAAACTTCATTTAATGACGCCACTTATGAATTGTTTAGTTTACAACACATGTTTTTTTTTTTTATCCCCCTAAATTGAAAATTATGTATGTTTTCTTTTTAATTTTTTTCAATCATTATTCTATATTACCTGTACAATATACCGATATGTATTTTTTTTTAAACTTACCTTCCAGTATAATATAAAGAAGAGAAGGAAAGCTTTCCATGTTATGTTTTTGAAAATTTTATTTTAAATTAAATGTTCATCGTACCCCCCGGCTGATGACATTGTTATCATCAAACAGTGATAAAGTCGATTAGGTATTAAAAATAAATGGTGATATGTGATAAACAGAGAAAATAAAAACCGTTAAAATTGGTCTAATTAACAAACTCGACAATGACCAGGTGTATCATATTCTACATGTAAGCGTGAAGTATTATTAAAAATACTTCTCCTAGAAAAAAACTCAAAGGGGGTGAGGGGAAGGTTTACTTTTGTTTTGAGGCCCTCTCCTCAGGATCTAGAAATTCTTAAGCCCAATGGCAATAAATTGCCAGATTATGTCATATAAACAAGGCTTTAATTACATGCAGTTGCAAGTGTAAAGAAAGAAAAATATATATACATGACAAAGTGATCCCGCCCATATGTACATGAGAAAACAAAAGTGCCCTTTTTAAACATAGCCGCGCGTCAGAAGTGCCCTTTTTAGACAAAAACGCCATGCCCCTTTCTGATCCTGCAGGAAACACTACATGCTGTGTTACTTTTGTTTAAAAATAGTGTTTTAAAGATACCTAGAATCTTTACAATGAATCCTAAAGGCGAATATAGATTCTTCAATATATTACGATACGTATTGCAGTACACCATGGCTGTACCCTTTCCCCCGTATCGTGACACCCCTATTATGTAGTAAGGTTGGCATCTATGTCAACATTATTTTCATATTAGCATCTTTGGTATTTAGTGCATCAGTCACTTTCTATTATTCATGCAAGCTACAGACTCTGTACTCAATTGAAACTAACAAGCCTTAATATTAAGACTAAAGTGAAAGAAGAAAGTCCATGACTAAATTTAACTCGGCCCTCATGTTTGATAAATTGATCTGTATCATAAACTGAATAGAACATTAAAATTGAAACTTCACTTGTGTCTTGAGGGTTATGAAGTTAGGTTGCACGGCCAGGAAACATTACTGTAGCATGCTTATTTGTATTTTGTATACACATTTTACTTTAATCTGTGGATCCGCAAGTCTGTATCTGATGATTCTTTTGCCGCTATACTACCATGCTCAGAGAATATATCTGAATAAAGCTTCCTGTCAATTATTGCTTATGAACAATCTAGTCATGAAAAGAGTCATAGTAATTGAAACATAGGTACAGTAAGTAATGCATTCTACCACACTAACTTTGAAATGACAGTTGAAATTGGCTTCGCTGTTTTAATTTGTGACGGTTAAAGTATGTATAAACTGCCCTAAGATCAAACAATCTGTAGTTACTGCATTTTAGAGCATTGTGTGCTAGAATATGGTTAACCGTTTAATGTAACACTTAAAAATATTTGTGACTGTTTAGACAGTCCCAAATATCAAAATTCAAGAACAATTAACCATATAGTAACAAATTGCTTTTACTTTGATTCCTGCATCCAGTTTGCTGTGCTTGCATCGTTTTTTTGTTTCTCTGTAATGGCCTTCTATGTATTCGTATTTCTGTACAGTTATACATGTACACAGATTGAGTATTATCTACTATTTGCATGATTCAGACTGCTGAACATAATTTTGAAGCAATTTCTAGAAATTTACATCTTTCAAAGGGGAGTTAACTCTCCTTATATTCACAGTTAACGTAAAAGTTACATTTGAGGGACATTAATCTTTTATTCTTAAGGATGTGCAATGTCATTTTTAGCTAAAAATGCAGACTTTCTTGTCAATTGGGCATCAGTAGTTGAATATACATACATTCTTGCAGTTTAATACATACTTAAATATACCATATATCACCATACCTGAAATGAACCAGGTCATTTGTTTAACTTTTAATTTTGATCATTGACAGGATTTGAAAAATAAGGTAGATTGCTACACATTCTTGCATGCTGTTCTGTTATTTGTTAAATATTTATTTTTATATTTTTGTTAATTTTTTCTTGGGGAATTTGCAAGGATCATTCCACTATGTAGGACCCTGTAGATACAGACTTTTTAGCTTATGTTTAGTTGGTAGCATGATGGCAGATCAGGTAAATGTCAAAATTTGACACTGAAAAAAAATGGTGAAGAAAGGTTCAAATAAATTGTATTGAAAGGGTTAAACTGGTTGGTTCTTGGTTGATACTTTGAAATTTTGGAAACCCTTTTGTTGGTCCAGGAGTTGTTTACAATGAGCAGCAGATGATGAACGTGTTAACAAAGTAACATGCAGGTGTAGCTCATGTTCATAGGGAAAGGCAATAAAATTCAGGGAAAAAATGGTAGTTAAAGCTGGGTTAAATGTCTTCCTTTTTTGTGCATGAAAATTTCTTCACATACTAACATGGAGCTAGAACAGGGGAAACTTAAACAGTTGGTAACTTAGGACCTAGGACCTGATTATTTGATAAATAGGATGAACTGATTTATCTTTAAATTTGACAGTGCCATTAGTTGTTAAAGAAAAAGGGGGGATTTTACTGGCTGAAAGGTGAACAAAGCAAATGTAAATAATCACAGATGTGCAGGGTGACCATGATTTCATTGGTCACAAAACCAAAATCATACACCATCTTTTAATAGGGTAGAAATGACCTGAAATGTCAATGCATTGCTTTCAGTTATGTAAATGCTTTACAAAAAAAGTTTTGTTTTTAACACTCTAATCTTGTTTTTCTTTTGCATGGCTATATAATATTTACCTCTATCAGAGCTCCTGGGTATCATATCCTTTTACAATGACCAAAAAAAAGTACAAATCAGTTACTAGGACTATTTAGACATCTTGTCTCAAATAGAATTTGGAATGATTAAGAAACTAGTTTACTGCACTTTTTTACAACCCTTTTGTTTGGTGAAACTGTGTTTGTGGATATTGCCTGGAGCTCTGACGAGGGGTTTAAAACAATTGGTGGTTTTTAGTTGCTGATATTTACTGCTAAGTGAATATGGAAACTGTAGAGCAGTGTCTTCTTTTCAGTCTCATATTCATTCGATCATTGAACTTTCAGGACACTGTTTGTAAAAACATATCTCTGTTGCTTTTATGGTTGAATACAGTTTCAAACAGAATGTAGTATACCGCATTTTTTCCATAAAAAAACATTTTGCCTTTAAAAAGACTGTGAAAACTGTTACTTCCTTTAATAAAGTTTGTAAAGGGAAATGCTAATTGTCTAAGAAATTGCTTTCTTTGATTTGTAAAGTGTTATTATAATTTCTCTTTTCAGACTTTAAAGTCCATAGCATCAGGTGGAACTGGTATGTACTTTGGTTCTGGATTTAATTGTTACCCTTGATTTGATGAAATGGGTATAAAAAGAGTATAGATTTTAAAAACAGGTGGTATTTTTACAGAAGGCCCTAAAACTGAGAAAGACAAAGGTTATTTAGGTATAAATGTCTGATGTATAACCATTGTTGCAGAGCCACACCTGTTGTATAGTTCTTATTTCAAATACTGAAGATACCAGTTTAAAGATAGACACAGGATAGATGTTATTAAGGTTCATGTCTAAAGCTTCTATTGTCTTGTGCTTCAGTGAAAACCAAAGGTATAAAAAGACATGGGGATCAATATGACAATGAATATGGCTCGCTATCGGATCGCATCAAAAGGCGAAAACGATCGGGGAGGAATGAGGAAGACAGTGAAGATAGTGATAATGAATTGGCTGAAGAAAGTAAGACACACTGAATCTTACCTGGTTACAAGTTTTTGAACCAAGACAAATAGAACTTAAATTATACTTCGTTTGATAATCATAAAGTTTGCATACATTTTAGTAACTGGGTTGATTTTAATTTGAGATGTTGTGGTAGTAGAACAGTTAATTTCTTGCAGTTGCAACAAAACCTCATAGAAGAGGCCAAAAGTACAGTAACAATATGTTTATTATGATAATAACTAATTTCTATCACTGTTTGTAGTGTTGCGTCGTAAAAAGAAAGAGAAACGTATGCGCCGCATGAATCAAACAGACCTCAGTATTGAAGAGCTTCTAGATAGTCCAACGTTCAAGAAGTTCAGTTTGGCGTTGGAGCGGATCTTTGACAGTGCAGAGGATATAAATTTTGGTAGCTTGGATCCTAGTAAGTTTTGTGTTTGGATTCATTTGTCTGGAATTTTGTTAAGTACAAGTTCAGAATGATACATTTAATCAGGCTTACACTTGCAGGATAATTTTCCAAATTTGGGGAAGGCGCCATTGCCCCTCAATTTGCGGAAAATTTAAGTGATGATTAGCTGAACCTGGTGTAAAGTCCAGTTTTAGGAAAACTGCATGATTTTAAAGAAATGCAAGTTTGATAAGATGCCTATAATCTGGAGGTAAAAATTTGTGCTACATTATTTCAAATGTTTTCTGGCATTGGAATGTTTCACTCTTGACCATAGGATGATATTGTGGATGAATTTATTAAAAAAGTGTTAAATGTTCTGGATATGTCTGCACAGGGATGGCGAGAATGCCAGCCTGCTTCCTAACCCAGCTATAATATAAACCCAGATTGGCAGCTGCCAGTGCAAGCACACTGGAGCTGTGGCAATATCATGGGTTATATTGCTTTTGTCATTTGGGTGAATGGTTTGGTCTATATATTGTGATATATTTTAATAAGGAACAGGTTTTATGATCAGTTCTTTTTATTTGAAACATAAATGATTTGTGTGCAGATTGTTTGTGATCATTTTAAGACTAAATGTAAATTTTACAATTGTGTGTTTCAATATAAAATAGAATATTTATGATTTTTTATTACCTCCCTTTATGTAAACTTTGAATAATTTCCTATAACATTTTCTTCATGCTAAAAGGAGCATAAATCTAAAACAAAAGTCACAGTATAGCTAAACTATTCCACACAAATGATTTTCAGAAATATTATAATTTTTTTCTCTCTCTTAAAATTGTTGAATGCAGAATTCTTCTTTATATGCCCGAAAGTTGTATTACTTAGTGTTTATTTGTATTACCTCCCTTCATTGAAAATTGTTTTTACAGCTGATGAAGAAGTAGAATGCCCTCCAGAATCACTCATCAGTCGGTCAGTTTTGGCTGAACTTACTAGTGAAACAGCAAAGCTGAAATCTATGGGAGTGTTAAACCAAATTCCAGCAAGTACACTTGTAAAACTGCTGACTATATTACAGTGGAATATCAGGGACGGAACTAAGCTTCTGCCAAGTCTTAACCAGGTAAATAACTAAGTTTAGAAATTTACACAGATCTTGAAAGTTTACCTGTTACGAAGTTTTGAGTGTATATTTAAAAATTGAAATATCAGTTAAAACTAATTAGTTTTTGTGCTGTTTGGACCGACTATCCCAAAAAGATTGCAAGCAGTATCATGTTATTGTTTCAGAGGCCGTATGTTAGTGACTAATACATGTATTTTATTAAAACTTCATAATAAGATATCTAATTATCAACAGTCAGGGGTGTAACTTGTTTAAGTTATTTTGAAAATAACTTTAGTAAGTGATATTTGAAACATTTTGCTAATAAAATTACTTCCGTTTGCTGAAAGAATTAACTCCCTTGAAAGTTGAGGTGACCAAAATAATGGAAATTTCTGAAAATAACTTCAGTTTTTCTTGAATTACTTCATTACTAGCAGATTACCTCTGCAAAAACCTTTAGAATGCAGGTTCTTTTTTTATAGCTGACAGTTATGACTTTTCAATTAGACATAATGGATTTATTGCCAAAATTGTCTTAGAGATGACCTGAAGAATGTCCTACTTCAAAGCCCTGGCGTAAGGTTTTGTCGTGGTGTTACAGATTTTATTTCATAATCTTGAAGTTCAATGATCAAAGAAATAGAAGAAAATTGTATAACTCCCCAGAAAATTTGTATTCTTGTACAATGAAACAATCCCAATTAAGTTTATTCCCTTTAACTGCATGTGCCTAAGAAAATTAAATAAAAATGATTTCTTTTTAATATTTGAATAGGAAAATGAGGATGAAGATGAGGAAGGGCAGAAGCTGTGGCGAGAGATTTCCATGGAACGTATTGGCCGATCCATAGACGCAGCACTCACAGCCATATATATCATGACATCACCAAAAATGCCAAAGCAAGTGTTTATCGAAGATGTCATTGATCGAATTGTCATGTTTGGAAAGTTTCAACTACAAAATACAATATACCCAGAATTTGACCCTGTATATAGAATAACTCCCAAAGAAAAAGGTATGTGCAATTTTGTTAAACTTTGCGTTTTGATTTTTGGGTAAGTTTTCTTCAAGACTGTTTACTGAAGAGGTTAGTTGGTTCAAACAAGAATGGCTTGAATTCAGGGTGATCAGTAAATGAAAAGACAAAATTCAATTGTTTTTCATGCATATTGTAAAAGTATTCTCATATTTCTAAATCAAAAAGTATGTATTGTCTATATTGACTTTGAGGTGAAATTGTCATGCCTCATGAAAAAATATTCCTGGTTAAAGTAGACAACAAAATTTGAGGTTGAACTAGAAAGGAATTGTTGTCTTGGTCCATGGTATCCTGAAATGTTAATCATTGTATTAAACATTTAAAATATTTTCATAGTTTATTTTCAGTTTTTGTGTATATTTAGTAACAATATTTACCATGTCCGTTTAACGATGGCATATTTAAATAATTCTGTAATTTTTCAGATGGGTACCATAGTAGTTCAAGAATGAAGAGGTCACGTGCTGGTCAGGTTAAACACAAAACTTCAATATCCTTATACAACAAACTCACAGATCTGGTGGGCAACCTAGCAGAACTTGTAGAAATCCAGGAACTTACAGATACCATTATTTTACAGGTAATACATGTTGCCTTTTGAGCAGTTAAAGAAATTAGCTTCCTGAAATTCCCTCATTAAAAAGATTTGAAACTAGAATTTTCTATTTAAAAGTGCATTTAAAATTTCACTGGCCTTAAGACAATAGCCAATTGCTATGCACAGAATTTACATGCCAAGAACCATCAGACCAGTGCAAGTTTCTATGACCGTAAGTGTAAGAAGGGTAGTGGTGTGATTTCATCGCCGGGAAAGTAGGCTCTCTTACGAATGTAGGGGTTTCTGAGTAGCTTAGCAAAGGACTGATGATTTGGTTAATTGCGTATTGTTCACATCAAAAGTTGTTGGTGGAGGAAACTGTTGTAAACCTGAGTTTAAAAAAAATATTTTTGAAGGAGTCGTGCAGCAAATTGCAGAGGGCATTTGGTTTAAGGCTGATTCTAACTCTTATGACTTGTTGATAATTATAACCGTCACTAACGATATCATGCAAAATTTTAATCATTTAGAATTATGGTGTTTTTTCAACAGATTAAGAATTTTGTCATATTTTGTGTTTCAGATTTCAACATTAGGTGTAGCGCCATTCTTTGTCGAAAATGTCAGTGAGTTGCAGTTAAATGCAATGAAACTTGTTACAACAGTAAGTATAGATAAAAGCAGTGTTACAACTCTTTTAAGATAATAGACTTGCAAACAAAACCTATTAAAAGATAACTATTTACATGAAAAATTGAACATTTGACTTATTTAGCACTTGTTTCTAGGACATGTATATTTATAAGCACTTAGGGCTGACATGTTTATGTGTGCAGCATTGACAAAAACAGGTCATGTTTACATGTCTACAATGCCATGTACCAGTGTCATCAAAAAATTTGAAACAGCAACTGAAAGATTAACCATATCTGACAGAATTTCAATACTGTAAGCTATGATTGAAGCAACTGTTAGGTGAAAAAATTGGATTTTTGAAATCGATATAATTTCCTTCGTGTAGATAACATCCAATGTCTTTTTCAGGTGTTTGCTCATTATGACAAGCATAGGCAGTTGGTACTAGAGGATATTTTCTCAAGTTTAGCAAGATTGCCTTCCAGTAAAAGAAATCTCAGAAGTTACAGGTGAGTTAAATAACTTCTTGTTTAGCTTGTTATTTAAGATGAAAAAAGTAAAGAACAAAAGTTGGGTAATAAAAATTTCAAGCAATTTGCCTAATGATAAGAATGATAAAGGTGTATTGAAAGAGGGACAAAGAATTCAGAGTTTTTATATTTTGACTCCTTGAGAAATTTTTTTCCATAAGGTAGAACTTGAGTGTCAAAGTGAAATTACTACTTCCACCATTTACTTCAGCAACATGCTTCCATTTAAAACAGATTAATGAAGATAAACGAATAATAGAGACCATTATTTCAGTTTCGATACTCTTAATTCTAGGTTAAATGCAGATGAGCATATACAGATGGTTACAGCTTTAGCGTTACAGTTGATACAGTGTGTAGTTAGGTTACCATCGCCCAAAGGTACTGAACAACCTACAGAAGAAGAACAAATAGAGGAAGCTAGCAAATCAAAGAAAGACAAACATGGGAAGAACAAACGGAGATCTAATCCTGTAAGTGTTATGTATACAACAGTAGGCTGTAAAACAAACCAGTTTAATGGTAGCTTTTAAAGGTGGATAATCAGATTTTTGGCCTTGTAACAGATTTGTTTGAAACTTGAATTCATTAGAAATGAAAGTTTGAAAAAAAATATTACCTCCCTTTATCTTGGTTGATTGTAAATGAATTCAGAAGCTACACATAGTTTTTTTGCCTTTTGGTTCAGAATGTTAAAATATTTGTATATCTACCCAATGCAAATGTAAAAGAAGAAATTATATTGAAATAAAAAGAAATACTTTTTATAAATACTTCCATATTAAAGGGTAGTAATAACAAAATTTTATATAAGTTAATATAACGTAAATTTCTTATAGGGATCTAACTCTTTGTAAAGGGTCTTTTTGTTCCTAAAATAAATCTCTAACAGAATATACAAAAGTAAAAAGTAAAAATTGTCATCAAATTTTGTTTAAATGTGATTGACCACCTTTAAGAGATATTTTAAAACGTGCTTATTTCTGGATTCATTGCTGTAAAAAAATTACCTGCCTTGATTTTGAATATATTGTTGTAGAAAAAAGACACTTTGTTTAGATTTCATTTTCCCATACCAAAACTAAGGTGTCCATGACTTAACAGGTTGTGCTGAAGTTTACTACAGTTAAGCCCTGTCTTTGTATCCTCATTGCAGAAGAACCTCAGACATATTTTGTCAGTTTCTTGCCAGGAAGCTGTAATATTTTGCAGGAATGCTACTCTTATGAATGTCATGTCTTTGAAAAACTTTAAATTTCTCTTTTTCCTTAAATTGCAGCAGGATCCAGATATTGTGATAGTAACATCCTACGAGACTGCCATACGAACAGGCTACAACTTCCTTTCCGTGTTTCTTAAAAAGTAAGGAAACTGTACTGATATTGTAGTATCTCAAGGATTGATATTTCATTTTAACAGCACGAGATATTTATATTTTTGTATTGAGACATTTCATTCTTGTTCAAGAATACACACACCATTTTGAATAAGAACTTGCAACATTTATAAAATCAATGCTTAAAGTTGCATTTAATCTTAAAAATCAAGTTTTCTGGACGAAATATAAATATTCTTACATCTGTCATATTAAGCCCCAGTAAGACATGTGATAAAAGGTTGAATGAAATGTATACAGTCTTGTCTGGAGTTGGGAAGTTGTTTGTTAATTGCCAAAACGTAGTAGATACAGACTCAAAATGATGATGGACACTGGTTAGGGTAACTGACCACTTGCACATTTGAAATGCTGATGTAAATGGAGATGATCTTTAGATGAAGAGGTGGGGTACACTTACTTTGAGATGTAATAATATACCACTGTGGCATTGATAGTTGTGTCCAACTAATATCGAATTTTTCTCTTATATCAGATGTACAATGAAAGGAGAGGAAGATTACAGATCCTTATTTGAGAACTTTGTGCATGATCTCCTGTCAACTGTGAACAAACCAGAGTGGCCTGCTTCAGAACTGCTTCTCAGCTTGTTGGGAAGAATATTGGTAACTATTTCATAATATGTGTTTTAGAATAGAATTTGAGCTATGCCATCGAGGGTCTCTTTTGTAACAGATTTAATCAGTCATGAGAAATATGGGTGACTTTAAGAAACGCAAGTTTGTTTTACAAGTGCCTAATCACTTGTGTAATATTGCACAGAACAAGGTACATCATCTGTCCAAATACTTTATTTACAGGTGCAACAGTTTAGCAATAAATCCATAGAGATGTCGTTGAGAACGTCTTCGTTAGAGTATCTTGGTATCGTAGCAGCAAGATTGCGGAAAGATGCTGTATCTAGTCAGTTAAGTCAAGAAATCATTGATGATATTGTAAGAAAAGTGAATCTTGATAGTGATAAAGAAGACGAGGATGAAGGCCACAGGTCAACGCGGAGCGGCAGGAAATCACCTGAGGTTTGTTGAAGTTAACATTGATTTCACTGTCGCACATGGAATAACAGTCACAGTTCTAACTAATTTGTTTAGATGGTGGCTGAACATTAACGCTAAAATATATAGTTTCTATTTTCTTACTTTCTGTTAAATATAACTGACAGATTAAAAACATCAATATCTTTTAATGAAAGTTCACATTGATATTAGAACTAAAAAGTTATTGTCTTGTTTTAGGAAGAGCCTGAGGAACCTGATGAAACCCAAAGTCTGCAGAAAGCCATGCTTGACTACCTCTCATACAGTGGTGCCAGTGAGCCAGCATATTTGGTAACTAATCACTTCCTAAATCTTTGACGAGTGGTAATGATGTATGGACCAGTTATGAATGAGATTGTTCATATTTTGCCACTGTGGTTTAAGCAGTTGTAGTCAATTACTGACCGACTTCTCTTGTAAAGACTGCAAGGCCAATCTTTATGAAGAATTGAATTTTCCAAGTTGAGTTTGAAACAGATGTATAAAAGGGAATTCTGTCAACTCACAGGATCAAAATTTAAATGGTGTAATCATAAACACAGGACTCTGGTGTTGTTTGTTTGTAATTGTGCTTATTAGGTCCACCAACCTTTATAGAGGCTATAATCGGTATGACCCGTAACTCTGGTGTTGCATGTAAGATCACCTTTTTATGCCAGTCTTCAGAGATGAGATATGTTATGGTATCAACAACAGGTGGTGGGTGGGGTACACTTACTTTGAGATGTAATAATATACCACTGTAGGATTAGACAGCTCTTACAGATATCTGACTTGTTTTGTTCATTTATTCAATTTGAGCATTTCCTTCTTAGGATACAAGTTTTATATAATCCCAAATATCTTGCTCTAAACTTCAGGGTTAGGCTGTTAAAATTACAGTCAATTAAAATTTGGGATTGTGTTTGAACACTT
Organism: Saxidomus purpurata; assembly: GCA_022818135.1. Classification (NCBI taxonomy): domain Eukaryota; kingdom Metazoa; phylum Mollusca; class Bivalvia; order Venerida; family Veneridae; genus Saxidomus; species Saxidomus purpurata. The sequence continues at coordinate 9,982,580 of JAFMSR010000005.1, forward strand.
TGAAAGACTTTAAAATGTATTGAATGTGTTAAGGTCACTTGAAAACTAAAATCTCTTTAAAGTAAACTTAAAACATCAAACGAGTTTCCCCACATACAGAAGTATTTTGAGTCAAAATTTAACAGCCGCTTAAATTTTCTAAAAACCAGATCCAGTTAATTGGCAACAAATGACACTGTATGCATGTGGAGTTAATTGAACACTTGTTATTTATTACAGTTTGCCCGTCAGTTTTACATTGCTCAGTGGTTCCGCGACACAACCAAAGAAGCGGAGAAGAAGCACAAGAAAGCTGACGAGGACTTTGACGCTGAACAAGAGTTAAAGAGCACAGAAAACATGACAGACATTGAAGCCAGAACAAATTTCTTATTTTCACAAGTTGAAATCAACTGTAAACCATACTCAACATACAAGTAAGAAAAACAATATTTTCTGAGTATTAAATGATGAGACTTAAGCTATATGTTATGTCATCAGTGATTTTCCTTGCTGCCTTTGTATGGGTCTTGACAGAATAAATCTCCTATTTTTGAAAATTTGCATTTTGTCTCCTAAACCTTTACTCTTGTTTACCCCAGTTGGCATGTTTTGTGATTGCCAGGCATCCAAAACCATTGTAACACTTAAATCTCCAAACTTTACTGAAAGCAGACCAGTTTTCCAAGACACTAAAAAAGAAAACCCAATGTTTCAGTACAAAATTTATTTGTATTATTTTTACGGATCTTAGTTTAGTTTGTATTATTTTGTTCTGTAAATTTCAGACCTTCTCCTAGCAAACTAGACTATGACACTGCATGTTTGGTGGCCAGGTATCTCTCATCAAAACGACCCTTTGCCCAAAGTTTTGACATATATCTCGGTCAGGTAAATATTTCTCAGTATTACTATTCAAGCTGACTTGAGGATTGATCTTAGTCACAAATTGAACAACCAGGTTTAAGAGAAATCTTGCGGCTGTGTTCATGATGTTAAGTTGCAGCAATTGCTGCACTATTACTCGGAGGAAAAATGGTATCTTTTGTATATTGCACAATTACAGAAAAATTGAAGCTTTGGGGATGTTGTTTGATTCATCTCCTCGGGGATCCATATTGGCTTGTATTTTTCAAGACTACAGAAATGTGAAACATACCAAGGTCATTAAGGTCAAGACTGCGGAATAAATAAGATTGCAGATTTTGCTATGATTCAATTTCAAACCAATAGTGGATCGTGTTAAAGTGGGGTAATCCCATAAACTGTAAAGATAAATGCTACAAATTACGAAATCTAATCTTGTTTCTGACATGACCTGTTTCAGATCCTGAAAGTGCTCGCAGAAAATGCAGTTGCCATAAGAACAAAAGCAATGAAATGCCTCACTTCTGTAGTGGAAGCCGATCCAGGCGTGTTAGCCAGAGTAAGTTTTGTCCATGTTTCGTAGTGTTTTACCCTAGCATTGAAGCATCAGTCAGTAATTTTATGTCAAGGCCAAGTAGTAAAAGAAGTAATAGATCTTTGAATGCAAGCTGGGATAGAAAATGATTTCTTTTTTGGCTCACACTAGTCATTAGTAAAAAGATCACCCAAAAAACCCACAAGTCTGTCAAGTGCCTTGACCATAAATGTAGAACTTTGCATGATTTTGTCAAACATGTTTTGAGGACAGTGAATTTAGTATTTTTGTGGGAAGTGTATTTAATTTATTGTGTTAAACATTGTATTTTCAGACTACTTTTGTAAGAAAAAGTATTTTTAAAAAAGACATAGAAATATCTCGTTTATGTTATTTTCACAGCCTGATATGGAGAGAGGTGTGCACGGTAGATTCCTAGACCCTTCAACATCTGTGAGAGAAGCAGCAATAGAACTTGTGGGAAAGTTCATCCTTATCCGTCCAGAACTCATACCACAATACTACAACATGCTCTCAGAAAGAATACTGGTAATGTAGTGCTTTCTGCTGTCTCTTTAATATCTTAGTTTAGTATTACCTTTTATTGTCCTTACTTGGAGTTAGTGCTTGCTCAGTTGTTTACACTTTGTAAGAACTTTATTAGACCGATTTGTGCATGCTAAATGTATCACCTTGATGCTGTGTTAATGATTTATTTTAATATTTGTCCATCTGCTGTTTATTCTTTGTTTATTAATTTCTGAGTTATGTGTCGTATGTAGCTATAAATGATAACTTTCTGATTGTTATTTCAGGACACAGGTATCAGTGTTAGGAAACGTGTGATAAAAATCTTCCGCGATGTTTTCAACGAAAAGCCAGACTTCAATAAAATTCCGGACATGTGTGTGAAAATGATTCGAAGGGTTAATGACGAAGATGGAATTAAAAAACTTGTGAATGAAGTGTTTCAGACGATGTGGTTTACGCCTTTGAGTGCAAGAGATAGAGACTCTGCAAAGCTTATTCAGAGGGTTGTAAATATCACGGAGGTTGTTGCTGCAAGTAAAGATACGGGTTTTGAATTTATTGAACAGTTACTGGACAATTTGTTGAAGAAAGACGAGCACGGCAGCTACAATAAATCAGCATTAACGTCATGTAGACAAATTGTAGATTGTTTAGTGGAAAATGTGCTGCGGTTAGAAGAAACCAGTGTTGGTAAGTGAAATGTTATATTACATATTCGGTATATATCCCAGAAGTGTATTTGTAAAGTTTACCAAATGCTTAACCTGGAGAAAACGAGCCTTATAATTTTATTAAAAATTGAGCTGGCCATATTTCTATCTTTGGTACTACTTGTCACACAGTGTCTCTTGTTATGCTTCATTCCTTTGTGTTGCTGACAAGCACTGGAGAAAAATGGCAACAAGTACAATATTAAAGTCCCAGGATCACTTTGAATTTACTGATATAGTATTAAATATGATTTGATAGGACAATGATAGAACCATGTTCAATTCACTCTCTAACAATGCTAACATATGTCTTTCTTTATTATTCAAGTTGTTTTTTCAATAAAAAGAGTTGTCAGAAAGCCTTTCTTATTTATGCAATGTCATTGAAAAAAATACTGCGTTATGTTACTAATATGTACTTATCGATTTAAAAAGCAAAGTTAGTAATGTATTCGGTACAAAAGTAAGACATCTTTCTTGATAAAATGAGAGCTACTTGTAGATGTAATCCTTGGACTTCAAAGCAGTATTATTTTGTAGTTAATTTGACCTCTTGTCAGGTGAACACAAAGCTTTTGTTCAATCATATATGCTAGTACCCTTTAGTATGTACCATACATTGCTAAGTTGAATTTTAAGCAATGATTTCATTGTATTTTAGATGGTAAATGCAGTAACCGTCTGTCTGCGTGTCTGTCCACATTGTACTTGTTTAGCAAAATTAAACCAGACTTGATGTTGGAACATGTGCAGACCCTCCAGCCATATCTCAATATCAAATGCAGTGTAAGTATACAATTCTATTTTGTAGTTTACAATCAAGTTCAACCATTGTGAATTCAGGCTTATTGCATCATCTTAACTAACTTGTTGTCAACTGTTTGATGAAATTATATAGCCAGTAATTTTTTATACAAAATCTTCCCAAGAAGTAAGCAGATATCTGTAATGCAGATTACAGTTAGTATCTCTATTTGTGAAATTGAGCCAGTGTGACCGTTCCATGGATTCTGCAAATCGTCTTAAAACAACATTACAAGGTAAAACACACATGTTACAATGTTGAAAAGGTATAAATCGTTAAATGAAACTCATTAATATAAGCATGTAAATAATTGAGTAACTTGATCCATATGCCGTACACACCATCCACAAACTTCATATCAAGGGGTCAACGCAAAACTATTCTAAGTGTATATAGAAACGGATAGGACAGTTGAGCATTGAGTCCTTGGTAAGATGATTGGTCTTATACAGTAGATGATCCCTATTGTTTGAAGTCTTTAGATTGAAGGTCAAGGTTACAGTGACATGCGTTAAATTTTACCATATGGCTTTTCAGTGGGGGAGACATCCTTTTTTTTTAAAACGCAAGTCTAGTATTAAGACTTTTATAGTTCATACTATGCCTTTTCTAGCTCATGCACAAAATGTCATTAGCATGTTTTACTATTACAGAATCAGGGCGATTTCTATGTGCTACATTATGTTGCAAGGATTTTGGAACTTGTGATACCATTGATGGACCATCCAAGCGAGAACTTCCTTGTGCAGGTTGAGACAGACATGATCAAACTGATACTGAATCAAGGCATGATGGTAGGTGGATTGTTGACCAGTAGTTCTTGCATCATGGATGACCATATTCAAGAATAATGAATATTTATAATGAAAGTACCCTTGCAATTTAAAAAAATATCAGTAAGTTCCAGACACCATGACAGTTATGGGAATAGAAGGGAAAACAAATCAAATTTTGCAAATTTGTAGAAAGTCCTGCCATTGTCATTTTGCAATACAGTTAAAAAATTAAGCATTAAACATTTTATCTTTGTCTTCACATTTTTGACACTTTGGTTAGCTACTTTTACAATAAGGGTACCCACATTTAAAACAGTGTCGTATATATTAAAGTAATTGATTAGTGGTTCCAGGGATTGCAGGTTCGATCCCCTGCTCCTCTAGTAAAACTAATGGTCTTTCAGATGAGACGTAAAACCTAGGTCAGATGTTTTGGTGCTGAACACCGAGCATGTATAAGAACCAGGGAGTGTCAATGGAATGGGATGCGTTCTGTATCTTGCACTATCCCTCAAAACCTAAAATAAACTCTTCGAGTGGTGTTGGTTACATGGATTATCCAGTCACAATGATAAAACTCTTCAATACATACATGATTGTTCTGTTTCAGGTGGTAAAAAAGTTTTTTATCTTTTTAGGTTGTTGTGTAAAAAAATATAATTGAAATTATCCACCCCCAAAAAAAAATTTCAAAAAATTTTTTAAAAAAAAAAAAAAAAAAAAAAAAAAAAAATATTATTTTTTTTTCCCCCCCCCCCCCCAAAAAAAAATAAAAAAAAAAAAAAAAAAAAAAAAAAAACCCCCCCCCCCCCCCCCCCCCCCCCCAAAAAAAAAAAAAAAAAAAAAAAAAAATTAAAAATTAAAAAAAAAAAAAAAAAAAAACCCATCCCCCCCCCCCCCCCCCCCCCCCCCCCCCCCCCTTTTTTAAAAAAAAAAAAAAAAAAAAAAAAAAAAAAAAAAAAAAAAAAAAAAAAAAAAAAAAAAAAAAAAAAAAAAAAAAAAAATTAAATAAAATATTTATTATTTTTAATATAAATAAAAAAAAAAAAAAAAAAAAAAAAAAAAAAAAAAATAAAAAAAAAAAAAAAAAAAAAAAAAAAAAAAACCCCCCAACATTGGGCTGTAGTGCGTAAGTTTTTGGTTGTATTGACAGTTGCGTACACTGCTTGTTTAGGTGCTGATTTTCCGTAATTCATTAATCGGTTAAGTCGTTTTAATTAAATCCACTTGTCAAAGATTAAAAGCTTCCAGAAATGTCTTATCATAGGTTTAAGTATTTTTACACAATATGCAGTGAATGAATATACATTTGTTACTGTTTTTTCCCCCCCAAGCAAAGTAGTTGTGAAATGCTGTCTCAATCTTGTGAAATGAAAGTTGAGAAAATCAAAACAAGGAAATAATACATTTGCATGTTAGTTCAGAAGCAAAATGTTTATTCCATAGATGGTTTCAGTTGCAAGGGTAAAATCTTCCAAGATTTCAAAATTTGTATACCTAGTTGCTCAGGATTTCTTTTGACATGTAAAAGAGCCTTTTTAGTCCAGCTGATAGACATCAATTTATAGATGATTGCTTGACTTCTGTTTTTGTTCATGTATACTATAGTAAAGTACACAAGACAGAGTAGTATCCGCAAATTGTAATATGTCCCTTACATTTTGTAGTTCATTGATAGTATCCTTTTATTTCAGGTTATCTGATAAAGTTCCAGACGTATCTCGAGGAAAATCCTTCAGTCCCACTTCAAGGCAACAACAAAAAGCCAACTCTTCTCAGGTCATTGTTCACTGTTGGTCTCATGTGTAAACACTTCAACTTTGAAGCCAAAGAATTGCAGGACGATTCTGATGTAAGTATTGAAATAAACAAGTTTTGACATGACAGGCACATTTATTTTTGATGACAGAATAAAAATAGCCCAATGACAGGCACATTTATGTTGATGACAGAATAGAAATAGCCCATAGTCATCAGTTATTGCAGATAAAAGAGGGGATATAAGTGCTGACTCTTTAAAACAACTGGTTTTCTAAAATGGACTTGTCCATCTTTCAATATGGACATTAACATTCAGCCTAAATTAATAGATCAGAACTGGTGCTCACTGCAAGTTTGCTGACAGAATAGAGATCACTGCAGGTCGTAACCAATGTGCTACCAAGTTTGAGACTTCAGAGTCAAAGCGAAAATCAATGGGGGTAATCTACCAATCATGACCAACCTCCATACCAAGTTTGAGCTTCCCAGGCCTAAGTGTTCTTTAGTAATTGATCAGAAACCAAAGGCCATATTTAAATGTAGATAAGTTAACGTTGGATGCTTGTTACAGAAAGCTTCATGTTAGTAAGAAGAGATGTGAGTTACTATGCCTTCGCAGACAAGGTAGATAATTATCAGCCACAACATGGATTTAATGTACTCATGGTCTGCAGAAATGTCTGTTGAGTTGATTCCCTTCATATACCTTTCTTCCTTCAACAATTCTTAACTCTTCTGTTTAACAAGAAATTAACAGAAAAGCTGTTTTGCGAATTAAATATGTATGTTCACGTATATCATTTCAGACATCATTAAAAGAGAAAATATTTGATGTGCTGGTATATTATACAGCACATGAGGATGAAGATGTGCATTTGAAAGCTCTTACTGGTCTAGGTAAGTATTTCTGTTTCGGAGATTCTAGAAGAAAGATTGTACTTATTACATATTGATAACCATAAGATATATACTAGATAGCTGCATGTTTCCATGTATGTGTTCTGTATATAGGTAATATTTCTGATGTTAATAATTCACACAAGGGTTGTTTAATGCCTGACAACACCAATGTATTAACAGTTTAGTATCCTTTACTGCTTTAGTTTTTCAATTTTATACATTATTTACAAACTATTTCCAAGAAATAGTTTATTTTGAGTTCAGATATGTTAGAGTGAGATCTGTAATTTGATTAATGTTTTGGAAATAAATGAAACCAAGTATTATTTTTTGACAGGTTTTATGGCAGTTCGTCATTATGAATATATGTTGGGGAGAACTCTGAAGACCATGTACAGTGAACATTTAACCAATACAGAAACTCCTGTAAAGGTCAAGTGCCAAGTAAGTCTCCTTTGATTTAGATAGATCTTTAAAGACCAATAGTTTATCCAGGGCTAGCTCTAGCATTAACCAATAAAAAAAATTTGCTACAAAGGGTTAAAGTGGCTTTAAAAGGAATTGAATTAGCTACAGCTGTGAAAGAACTAATATGATTTGTGTACCAGGCAAACAGTGCCACTTGGAAAAAAATGAGAAAACAAGGGTCAGTGTTAGATGTGTTTTTCAGTATTTTTTATGTATGTGAAAGTTGCACTTGATGCAAAGTTTACTACATATCTTAAGTTCTACAATGCCTATGATATTTGCATGAAAAATGTACTGAGTGTTGATATGCCCATTTAAGTCTAACATACATCTTTGTTATTCAGGTTTTAAAGAATCTGTACTACTACTTGGTGGAAGAAGAGGTCAGGATGGCAAAGTCTGATGCTGATTGTAAGTCTACTAAGCTTTTAAAAGTATCTCTATGCTTAGAAGGTGCTGTTCAGCATTATCTAGTATAAACACAAGTTATTTCTTTAAGATGATGTTGTTACATAATGACATGGAGTATTGGTAAGGGAAACAGGACATAAGATGCTCAGTCTGGTGGTTATTGATCGAGATTCTGTCCGTGGTTTCTTAGGTCTGTGAAATCCAAGACTTGTTAAAACTTCTATAAAATAACACATATTTCCCTCATTCTGTATTTCCTTTCATGTTTCAATTTGTTGTTCATCTTTTGACAGGGAAGAAGCATGCGAAGGAAGAGGATCTCAAAGAAATGGGGGATGTGCAATCGGGGTAAACTAATATTTTCTTAATGCTCTTATAAGCTGTTAGTTTGATTTCAAGTTTGTAAACTTTAAACGATGTGAAAGAGGTTTTTAAAAATGCTCACCTGAACGAATGTAAGAAACTAAAATGATAATTTACCCATATTCAAATGATTTTCATACCAAAGTTGTCAACAAAGAAAGAATAGATAAGAAATGGTAGCATTATCTACTTAAAATCTAGTCTGCCTGTTATCTGACGTAAGGCATTGATAAGTAATTCAATCTTATAATCACTAAATGCTGGAGTCACTAGACTTAGTTTTAATTTCTGAAATGTATTTTATGTGATTGTATAATATGAGACATGTTAAATGACAAGCTGTTTCTACTGATTTCATGTTTGTTAACACGCTTACTTGACATGTTTTCAGTATGGCTAGTACCATTATGCAAGTGTACTTGAAACAAGTCCTAGAAGTGTTCTTCCATGCCAAGTCGCAGGTTCGACTTGAAGCTTTAAATGTGATACAGTTGGTTCTCAAACAGGGCCTCATTCATCCTGTACAGGTTAGTACATTGCCAGAACTTTATAAGCTAGAAAAAGGTTTTATTGACAATTTTACTAGTCTGAATTGGGGACTGAAATAATTGTTTTTATACACGTTATTAATGTTGAAAGAGAAATTATTGTTTGATACATGTTACTAATGTTAAGAAATTATTTGTTCGATACATGTCATTTATGTTCGATACATGTCATTTATGTTAAAAGAGGAATGATTATTCGATCATGTTATTAATGTTGAAAGAAAACATGTTCTCAAAGATTTCTTTTTTTGTCAATTTCAAAATATTTATAAAGATATGTTTTTAAACAGTCCATTCAAAGTTAAGTGTAAATACTAGCAGAGTTTAGAATTTCATGATTTATAAAGGAAAGTTTTTACATGATTTTAGTGTGTACCATACCTCATCTGCATGGCAACTGATACAGAGGCTGTAATACGAGTAAAGGCAGAACAGCAGCTACAAGAAATAGAGAAAAAATATCCAGGTTTCGTACATGTAAGTTCAATTTGTATTCTGTAGTTAGGTACCTGTCAGCTGAAAATGCAAGTTAAATTTCATAATGAAAGACTTGTAGTACAGCATATCATCACTGTTTTGAAAAAGTAAAAAGTGGATTTCTGTTAAATTTTGCCCCTTTTTTGCCAGACTTGTTTCCATATATCAAATTTAGCATAGTTATGAGAAAGCAATTAACAAAATGTAATTTCTAAAGTTAATAACACGATACATGTACAAGTTGATTTAAGAAGATGGTAGTAATCTGATATCTTTAATATTTTTTTCAGAGCAAAGCTTTGCAAGGCATCAAAATGTGCTTCCGTCTGCAGCGCCTTATACAAGGGAGTGAAACTAATAACGTAGTAGTGCGGGGTTTACACAGCCCAGATGATAATAGTTCAAGTCTTAACGCATTCCTCTACAACATTTTGCGCACTAACAGGTCACACCGTAGAGCCATTCTCACCTCCTTACTCAATCTTCTAGACGATTCTGCAGTGAGTATACGTGTTATACCTATGAGTCATTGATCACCAACATTTGTTATACCCCCCACCCCTGACTGGATTCAGCTTGTCCTTCTGTCTGTAGACAGAATTTTGTGGACACACTCTCTCAAAAACTCCTGGTCAGAATTAAATGATATTTCAAAGAAGTGATAAGTACAATGCCTAGTTGTACATGGTTCGGGGTCACAGGGGCTTGAGATAGTAAAATCTTGTGGACGCTAAATCTCAAAAACCCCTGGTCAGAATTTGATGATACTTCACAGAAGTGATAAGTACCATGCCTAGTTGTGGATGGTCCATGTTTTGGGTCACTAGGTGACTAGTCAAGGTCACAGGGACATAATAAAATTGTGTGGACACTTTAATCTTCAAAGCACTTGGTCAGAATTTAATGATACAGAGGTGACAAGTTACATGCCTTGTTGTGCATGGTCCATATTTTACGTCACTAGGTTAAGGTCGCAGGGACTCGACATAATAAAATCTTGCGGATGGTTATGTAAGTTTTATTAACTTTGTCAGTTGGGGGGGGGGGGATATTCATCACCTTCATGAATAGTTTTAATTTTATTTGTTTAAAGAAGTGAATAACCTGTCCAAACAATATTAAAACCTTGAAAAATGTTGGTGCTGAAGCCTTAAATAAAAGTATGTTTTGTATCATTACCTTTGTATGTGTAGTTTGTGAGAACTGAAGTAAGAAATTCTCATTTCTGTGTTACAGAGAGTCAACCTACAAGAACAGCTGTATATTGCAGACAACCTTGCCTTCTTTTTATATCAAACTCAGGATGAACCCCTCTACATAATTCATCAGATAGACATCATTGTGTCCGTGTCGGGCTCCAATCTTCTACAGTCTTTCAGAGAGGTACACTTCCGCCTTTAATTGTAACACCCCCTTAAGGTATTTGGTTCAGCTCGAACGATTCTGTAATACTTTTGTCAAGCAAAAAAAATTGGTATGAAATTGACGTTTTTTGCATGCTTGATTATTTTGTTGTCAGTTTTTAGTGTGTTGGCTTCTTTAAATCTTTGTTTCTAGGTATTTTGAAAGCTATTAATGCATGTTTAGATGTATAAATGTGGTGAAAAGACTGTTGTACCTAATTCTGACCAGGTTGATCCAAGCACAGGATAATGTAAATGTTTGTAAGCTAAAAACAGAGGGGTATATTGGTTTGCACATGTCTCAGTAGACCAAACCATGTCTGATCAATTACTAGATCATGATTTTGCTTAGGTTCCTCAGGCCTGGTAGGTTTGTTGGTCATGATCTATTTTGAAGTCAAAGGTGAACGTCACGGTGACCTTAAATAGAATTAAATTTGTCTGATGAATAAATAGATAATGCTTTGGCCTCGAGTCCTCAAACTTTAAAGGTGGGTTGGTTATGACCAGTAGATGAGCCATATTTAACCTGTTCTAGGTTGCAGTAATTTCAACAGAAATAAGAATGTCCGATAAATATCTAGAAAATGCATCACCTTAGTGTCCTCAAACTATGTAGGTAGGTTGGTCATGACCAGTAGATGACCCCAGTTTGATTTCGAGTCAAGGTCACAGTAACCTGTATTGCAGAACAACTAATTGGCTGCCATCAGCGGGGGCATAAATGTTTGTAAAACGTCTCTTGTTATGTTGGATGTGATAGTATTTAGTCACTGGCCTCTTAAACAATTGACCTGAGGCCAATGATGCAATAACCTCTCCTCTTTGTCTAAGTATTTGTAACAAAAGATACCATTCAAACTTTTCCATGTGCATTTTGTCACCCTAGTGCAAAAACTTGAGAAGTGCCATTGAAAATAGTTGCACTTACTCAGTTTTTGCACTAAGGTGACTAAGATTTATATGTAGAATTGGTATTGAGGTCACTTGATTGACATCTGGTGTCGGGTTATGTGAGTCAAGATGGTTGAATGGAAAGTTGCCAAACAAGTCTTCAACAGTTTAAAAACAGACAGTTGTGACTCCATTGGTCATAAATACATAATGTGGGTGCTAAGTGTGTCCAATACTTTTATAAAATACAGTAAAACTTCAATAACTCCATGTCAAACTGGCTCGGGTAGAATGCTCAAGTTAAGGTCTGGAGTTATCCCAATGTGGACATTTATGAAAGAAAATATTTCCTATTATGGATATAATTACAGGTGTTTCACTAGTTACCGATGATTTAATTATCAATGGTGATGTGCAGTTAAACATGTAAGAAATATGGCCTAGACTGTCGAATTATCCAGAGTCTTTGAGTAAATGATGCTCGCGTTAACGAAGTTTTACTGTAGCTTGTATTGTGTGCTTGAACAAGAGATGTGTGCAATGGATCAACCTTGGTTGTGAATGATCATTTCACTGGGCTAAAACATCAAGAAGCAGTCTGCACTTGTTGTAATTGGTATGCTTGATTTTTTTTATTCCTTTACTTTTAGAAACTGCAGTACAAGGACAACAGATCAAGAAGAATGGTACATATGCTATTTTGATTTATTTCTGATTCTCCCTTTTCTAAAATAGCAAAACTAAATGGAAATATTTGTGGATCTGAAGGAAATATGTTGAACGTTATAAATGGATGATCTGGCGTTTTCTCTTTATAAAATGGATAGTTGATTTTGTATTTTCATCTTGAAGTTCTTTCCGTTTTCATATTTCACTAACAATGTTTTTGAATAATGCAAAATAGAAAAAGAAAGAAAATGTTGTTCAGTGTAGACGCTCCACTAGGTCTAAGAAGGTATAGATGTTAAAGATACAAAGTTCTTGTTTACCTTGTTCTAGACAATTTGTATGTTTATGTCGCGTTTTGTTTTGCCTTTGTGTTCTTTGGTTACAACTTGTTGCACCAGTGTTGCTTTTTTACCAGACTTTTTTCATACCTTGCTGGCAAATTATTTTGGTCAGTTTTAATTGTTTCTCAATGTTGCAATTGCATGTGTTGCTGTCTCATGTTTCTGTGAATGTCTTACTTGCGATAAGTCCTGTGGTGGTACACTTTTACATCATGTAATGTATATGAATAGGTGATACAAAAAACTTCAAAAATGTATGCTTAAAGCAATAAATAAAACTTGAAAATAAAATTTAAAAAAAACTTTTAAACTGTCCAATTAGGCACTGTATGGTAATCATAATAGATACCAAGCGAAGTTTTAATTTATGATAGCACCATGAATTTAAACTCTGGACCTTAAGTTCTGTAAGTGGACACAAAAGCATGTCATTACTACGATAAGGAAGTCTAAAGTGCCATACATCACCAATCCAAAATAGGGCGCTGATTTAGTTTACCACAAAGTAATCTTAGGCAAAGAACAACCTTTATTTTAGCTCACCAGAGCAAAAAGTGCTCAATGGTGAGCAATTGTGATTGCCCAATGTGTGTCATCTATTCACAATTACGTAGTGAACACTCTTGAGGTCACATTTTAATTCCAATCATGAAAATTGGTCAGAATGTTTGCCTAGATGATTGGAACTGAGTCAAGGGGAGTCAATAACTAGGTTACCAGTTCAAGTTTTTAGAGCCCTAAAGAATTAACAGTTAATACCAAATTGACTTGAATTACCAGGTAGTCAGAATGTATGTTTTGATGAACTTTTCAAGTTATAAACTAGGTCACATGGGGTCAAAAGGTAGGTCAGCAGGTCGAATTGTAGAAAAACTTTTTGAACACTCTAGAAGCAACATTTGCACTTAATCATTTAGGAAGTTGGTCAGAATGTCTTTCTTGTTTTAGGTCAAGTTTAAAATTCAGTCTCATGGAGTCAACAACTAGGCCACTTGGTCAAATCATACAAAAACCTTGTCAACATTCTAGAATCTACATTTTTAGTCCAATCATAGTGAAAGTTAATAAGAATGTTTGTTTTGATGAAGTCTTGGGTCATTATTGAAACAGGGTCACATAGGGTCAAAAATCAGGTCACCATGAAGTGGTTCTTGACCTTTTAACTTGAATAATTTTGTTCTTGAAGCTACAGTAATGAAATTTGCACTGAACAGTTTTTCAAGCAGATTTCAAATTTGTCCTCAGCTTGATCATGACCATTTGACCTACTTTCCTGACTTGGAGCAGTTGCACTCTGGTGAGCAATCATAGGGCCATCATGGCCCTCTTGTTCATAATAAAATTTTACAACCCAAGGAGTATCATATTCCTGTGTACCCTTAAAACATTGCAAGGCTTGAGAAAAAATAAACAAATCGCAAGCAAATTCATTGAATCTGTATCCCTTTGAATGAGAATGGGGTTACAGAGGGCCAGGCAATTTTGACGAAAGGGGGTGGATATTAGATTGAGTTATCATTAGATTATTTGAGCCAGTCACAATCAAATTTTGACAACCTGTTTCAGAGAAATAGATTTTTAAAGTTGTTATAATGAATATATTAGAAAGTACATGTAAAGGGCAATCATTCTTGAAAAACAAAGATATTCCTTAGAAAATTAGCATTATACTGATCTAAACTTTATCAAGTTTCATGAAAATTGTATGTATGGGTTTCTTAGTTGTGGCTCCAGACGGATGAACATTTCAAAAACAAATATCTCTGCACCTTTGGTATGGGATATCTAACGAAAATGTGAATGCTTGTTTAATTGCCATGTAAACATTGAAAATGTCACCTTAAGCGTCGGTCATTCTTGAGGGAGAGTGAAATTAGTTCTTCTGTTGTTGGTTGTGAGGGCGACTTTTAGTATTGCACTTACTGTAGCAATTTGGTTTCATGTAATATGTGTTTGTTACAGATGCTGTCAAATCCACATGTAACAGAGAATGGCATTGCTGAAGACAAGCCCCACATGTACTATGATGATGACGATGATGATAAAAACATTTTATTGAGTAGGTTCACTTTCTAATTTGTACAGAAATTTTTCGTGTGTGTTTTAGTACGCATGTCACAAGAATTTTGTTTGGTTTTCGGCCATTTGGTTGCGTAAATATTCAAATACACAGCTTATCTGGAGTTTAGAATGAATACAATTATAAAAATCATATTGTTCACTAGAAGTGCTAACTTTCCTAAAAAGAGGTAATCATCATCTGAACAGAATATGTTTAAAAAAAATAAAAAAAGTACTTTTGTAAAAGAGGGTAATATGCAAACACAAAGTAATTTATGTTTCAATGAGGTATTAGATATATTTAGTAGAAAATGTTTTAAAAAGTGTACTTTAACCATTGTAGGTCGTTTACCAGCAGACATTTCACCCCTGAAAGAAATAATCTGGATAGCCCAAGGCTGTATTCTCCTTCTGTATCTGAAACAGCATCTAAAAGATATGTACGGATTTACTGATGGGTACGTTTCATGAAATGAATTTATTAAGAGATTTTTGTATGTATGTTTTTAATAAGTAATCCATCTTTGTTTTGTATACTGTATGTTGTATATTTTCTGAGGAAGACAAAGTCAAAACATGTAAATTAGAAATTTTGTAGTCCACAGAATATGAATTCTAATGTTCAACAAGTATCAACATAAATGCCCTTTTGACAGGAGTTGAAAAGATTATCGCATTTCCAAAGTTTTTGTAGCTAAATTTACGTCTTGATTTTGATTCAGTTCAATCCAGGAAATAAAAAATAAGATATTGGTATGGGGGAGAGGTTAATGAATGAAAATTTGGTTTTTCTTGCAGCAAAATCCAAAACTATTCACCAACTGAGGCAGCCAAAGTGTACGACAAACCGTTGCAACGTAAATCTCTGGTAAAATTCAACCCGGAACAAGTACTTCTTGTTGTACGCAACAAGGAGAGGAACGAGGAGAAACCGTTCGAGGAGCAAGCTGATCAACTACTTGATGATTACCTCAATGTAAGTGAAAATATTCATTTCAGCTTGGGGATTGGGATTGGGCGGATACCGTTGGTGACCTATGCTATTTACGGAGATTTTGAAGACCAATATTATCATAAAAGTGGGTGTAATAGCTTTCTTTTGTAGTATGGTAGCGTTTTTGCCTTGGGATCACAGGGTTTGATCCCCACCAGTGCTATAGTGGTCATGTCCTTTGGAAAGACGCATTTACTCTCGGAGGTTGAGTCAAGATTGATAAATGCAAGTTGGAAGAATCTATTTTACAATCGAGAAGTCGCGGTCAATATATAGTTTTGCTGACCTGTGATTAAATATTTGTTGAGGAAATCCGAGATAATTGCCACTTATTCTCAAGTTGAATAGAATTTTCATTTCATGTTCAGTTTTTGTCTGGTATTTTGAAAAATCCTCTATTTTTCCAGTTCAAAGATCTCATGTTAAGTGTTGACCCACCGGATGAAGATGACAGTGATGATGAACATCGTGCAACAGCCACCCCAGCAACCACGACGACGTATACAATAAAATCTCGGACAGAGGATGCTGGAGGTGATGCAGGGACCACTAATCATATTGACAACGGTGAGGAATCAAAGACTAATGATGTGGAAATGGTAGACGGGGAACACGGAGACGCTCACCATGTCAACTTGGACAAGGAATCTCCATCTGTAAGTGGAACGTCTTTATTTAGTACAGCATAAAATTGAATGAAATTGGCAGGAGTCGAGTTTTTATCTCCTTAATCATTTAACTGAACATGGCTTTGAAGTCTGGTTATATCACATTTGTAGGAAAGATAATGCCAGATACAAATGTACATGAATCAATACACATGTATGTAACTTATACATGTTCTTCCAATGCTTATACATGTACTTAAATGCTTTGTTGTGGAAAGGAATTACTAGTAGGCCCGCAGTCCTGGAATACCAGTACATTGTTTGGTTTTCTTAATTCTTGCAGATTTTAGATGAACTTGTTTTAAATCAAGAAAAATATTTTTGGTTTTGGAAACAATTTTAGAATTGATGTTTCATATATGTTACTGTAACATAGTTTTTTTCACTCTGTTTACAGGAAACTATGAAACCCAAGATCCCACCAATGATAATATCTACTTCTAAAATAAACACTCCTGTGCGTGAAAAAGAGAAAAAGAAAGGATCATTAGTGCGGACTATACGCTTACCTGGGGCTTCTCAGTTACAAGCCTCAGCACATAACTTTTCATCACCTGTACATAGTCATTCATCTCATCACAGTTCTCATCATTCATCATCGTCAAGATCTCATCACCCTAAGACGCCGTCATCCACACATAAAAGGAAGAAGAAAAAACGGAAGCGATACACGTCCGATTCGGACGATGATGACGATAGTGATTATGATCCATATGGTTGATTATGTTCAATAGTCAAACAGATGTGATAAAATCAGGTGCAAAATAAATATATTGTGATGGTACTGCGAAAAATAAAAACATCATTATGTAGACAGCTCTGCATAAAATGTTGAACCACTGTGGAGGCTAGCCGAGCAAAGTTCTGTTCTCGGAAATGATACGTAGCGATACAGTGATCAGGGTTTTACCTCAAGCCCTAGGTATCGTGGGAGGAAGCAGCTGGAATTTCAAGAAGCTCTTCTAAGAATTTAATGGAATATTTAAATTTGTGAATGCAATTTTGAAATCCAACTGCCCTTGGGAGTTCTTCAAATTAGAGGCAGCTGGGAGAAAAAGGGAATTGTAGAAGCGAGCCTGGTGTTGTCAGTTTGTGTAAATGTGTTATGTGGTGTTGTGGCTAGAACGATGTAGAAGTCTGGTTGAGCAGTTGTGCCAAAAATATTCCAAATTAAAAACCAATTAAATTATACGCATATAAACAACCAAACATCAGGTTCTATATCTGTGATTCTTAAATATTATACATGAAAAAAGTACCTAAGTTTACTGTCTTTCACTTCTTCCACTATGAGTATAGTTGTGATAAAAAGTGAAATAATAAAGAAGACCAGCTGTACTGGTCAAAATAGATGCAGATTTGCAGAATAAATACCTTACTGCTGGACATATTAAGCTTTCTTTTGCCTTCAGGTAAGTATAATGTATAAGCATAAAATGGAAATCGGATCCAGTCGGAAAATTCAGTCGTGCAGCAGTAATTTCTCAAGATAATAAGTGTGAACAGCTTTCATAAATAGTGGCTACAAATTCTCTTGATATGTTTAAGTGACAGAAATGGCTTGAAAAACAAATGTCAGATTTGAAGATGCACTAATTTTTATTTTCTATTTATTTTCAAAATAATTACTAACATGTCAAAGTATATATGATAATATAAACTTCGATTACTTGGTAGTACAATTTAGTTTATTTCATCGACTTTGAATACTGAAAAAAATTATAACAAAACCCAGTTCAAAGCATTACCTGCTAGGTTAATAGTCAGAATTATCAACTGATTAAGACTACTGTCCACTAAGATAAGGTTTTTTTGTTTTGTTTTTTAATTTCCTTCTCTTAAAGAAATGTAGGGTAAAAATTTCTGTGTTTAAAAATGCCTTGTAAAACAATACCTGCTTTAATATGCCGGAGAATAAAATTTTAAATGATGTGTATGTATTTTGGTTTCTCTAGTGATTATGACAGATTTATATTGTTCAATGTGACAGAAATATTGCATGTACATGAATCTAAAGAATAAGTGGAAGAAACAAACATGATTATTTCTTTTATACTGTGATTAAATGTACCACACTGGTGTTGTAGATAAATTTAGGACCATTGTGAATATCCAAAGCAGCCAGATAGATTCTGCTGGAATTGTCAGTAACAATATGAAATTTTGGTAAACAATGTACATCAGTTGTTCAAATTATTGTCACATTCTTTAGAACCGATAACTGAAATTTGCAAAGTTTAGAAAAGTTGTTAATGCATCATCAATTTTAATTCCAGTGTATGATTTTCGATGGAATAGTTACGTTAAAATCTTGGAAACCAAAGATTTTTCCAAAACGTTTTCAGCTCTCCTGGACAAAGTCCAGCAGGGCTTATGCCATGGTGGTTTGTCAGTCTGTCCATTGCTTGGAAAGTTTCCTACAACCTGTAGATGATCTGTTTTGAAAATGAGCCATGCTGTGCAAAAACTAACCATGCCACATTTTGGTAGTAAAATCTTTACACTAGAGGTCACATTTTCCAATGGATTTTCACAAAATTGTCTGCAAACTGTAGATGATCTGTATTTAAACCGAGCCATCCTCTGGGAAAACCAATTGAGCTACAGGCAATTATTCTAAAACCTTGATAACAGGTCACATGTTCCAAAAGATTTTCACAAAACCTACTCTGAACTGTCCAGTAGAGCAATGCAGGGCCTCGTACTTAGGTAGACATCTTTTTTTGTGATTTTGTTTGTAATTTATGAAATTGTGTTGAAGGCTTAATCAAATACTAACTTATCATTTTATGCATTTTATAAGTAATTTACAATGGTCATGAGTACAGTCTGTACAGACAACAATTAGAGCGTGGGGTAATATCTTTGCTATGGGATAACACTGCTTTTCTGTATATGGTGCCATAGGCAGCATCATGCTGTCTGAAAGCTTTTAGCTCGGGTTTGTTATAAAAACACATGAAATTTCTACTTAATCTTGCACATTGTTGATTGTTGACTCAAAAGGATTTTGAAAAGTTTGGATTAATTGTTACAGTGTAAAGTGATTTTCAAGCTTGCAGTTTTCATTAATGTTATTTTCCGTTAGTCGGGTCGTTTTTTTCAATGAGAGAAGCCAAAATGTTCAAAATATTGCAAACACTGAAATTAAGACATGTACAGTGTCCTGCTATGCATGTATATATGTTACTTTCTGTCAAAGGTATTTATTTTGATTGTTTCAAATCTTGGAAAAAAAGGTTTAAAACATTTTTAAGTGTGTTAAATGTTAGCAAAATCTGTTTTAAGAGTTTACATTCAAATGTCGTTTTAAGTATGCAAACTGCTGCAACGTTTAACGTGAAAATATTTTTATTGGGATGTATGATGATTGTGACCATTTTAGCGTAAAATTGTATTTTTTACCTTTGTAAGGCAACAAAACTCATCGTTTTCATTTTGTTGATAGATTCTCGTCAGATGTTGGTCATTGTAATCATTACATATTTATTTGAATGTTTTATGACTTTGCAGAAGTTACATTTCATCATTGTCATTGTTCAATTCCATCAGTTCTGCATTTTGCAGCTAAAATTGACAAAATATAAAAATCGAAAATTAAAAAAGAACAAAATCCTTCAACGTATTTTGTTGTTCAAATTTTAGCCTATATTTATCTCCAGTCACTGTTTTCTAACAGATCTGGGTCCTTTTCTAACAGATCTGGGACCTTCATGCAGCAGCAAGACTAGATCATACAAGACCCTTTGACGAATCTTTCAGATACTGTCAAGTTGCATATATTGTGTGACCCCAGTCAGTCATTGACCAGTTTGGGGGCTGTTCTGTTTGCCTGTTTTCCCGCAAGTCGTGTCCATCAGTAATTTTCTACATGCATGTGTTTCAGCTAAATCACACCTATATGTTGCCTAAGGGTCACTCTTTGGGTCTCAAAACTTGCTGCATAGCTCTAACATGGCA
Organism: Saxidomus purpurata; assembly: GCA_022818135.1. Taxonomy (NCBI): domain Eukaryota; kingdom Metazoa; phylum Mollusca; class Bivalvia; order Venerida; family Veneridae; genus Saxidomus; species Saxidomus purpurata. The sequence continues at coordinate 10,002,701 of JAFMSR010000005.1, forward strand.
ATATTTCTTGTTTGCTGTGCAACTTCTGTATACATAGACAAATTCTGTTATCTTGTCACACATTGCAGTAACAAACATGTCTGTGTCTTGTTCAACATCCCAGATGGAATAAAGGTCACGGTCACAGTGGGCTCAAATCAATACGTAGGATTTTATAGCAGTATTTGTTGTATAAAACACAATTTTGTTGCACCTTGAGAGATATTCAAATAATTTTACACAAATGTGTACCACAGCAAGACTTCCGTTTATCTAACTTGAAGGTCAAAGGTCGCACTGGGCTCGAGCCTTTTATACAAGGTAAAATTGCAATACGGCATGTCTAGTGCTGGTCTTTATGATACATTGAGGTATATTTGATACAAACGGAGGTGTATGTGGCATACGGTAGGTTCATAATGAGAGTAAGCGTTGTACACAGATTGAACAAGCACAAGACAATAGACCTTCAGTATTGTAACAAAAGTTCCAACATTTTTGTGGAATATATTGACAAGTGTTAACTACTCTACGATTTACTTGCGTTGCACGACAGCTAGTCAATGGCTAAATGATTTAAAGTTTTTCATTTTCCTTTTGTCCAAGATTATTAAATTACCCTGTCTAGGAAACGTGATGGTCAGACAAAATATTGGTATACATAATGCGATATGATGACGGACTAGCACTGGACCATCGTAGGAGGAACAAACTGCCAGAAAATACCCGAAATACTGTTGCAATGGGTGTGAGAAGTATACAATATAAGAATAATGGAAGCTGCAAAGAGCTTTCACCGTGGAATCATTGTAGACCTGGATGCGTTCACGGACGTTTCATGCTTGTCCTACGCATATGTTTTGCAATCATACGACTTCAATGAGAATTCATTTCAAACAATAAAAACATATAGAGGATAATTGTTGGTTTCGAGTAGATCCGATTGATTTCACCGAGTCCCCCGGGCCCAAAAGGATTTCACGAATGGCACGTGAGGAAAATGACTTGGCCCCCACGAGTGAAATTATCGCCCCCCCATTTATTAATAATTTTCACTGCGTGACGGAGTTTATCGGAATATAATTCACCGTTTTGAAACAAATATAATAAACTGCAGTAATCATACTGATATTCTCAAATCATCTAGATGGTTAGTCTGGTTATATATACTAGCATCACCTTTGGTAACTCTTGAATTGGTAACTTTCTACGCTCGGCGGCATTGCCTTTGCGACCATTGCGGATTACTTGAGGCAAATACCAAGTGCTCGTGCCAATAAATTGGCACGCTGAAGGGTACTGTAAAAGTACGGTAGCGACTGTATCCAGAGTGCTCATCGCCCATAAGGAGGTTTCAAAACTGATTCGGTTACGAAGCGACGTGGTTACTACAATGAATTGAAA
>JAFMSR010000005.1:10006583-10104083 GCA_022818135.1 Saxidomus purpurata
ATACACTGACGAACGTTTGTAGCATTTTTTCTGGATCCGTCCTGTCAGTTTGACAAATTTAATGTTAGTTTATACTAATTTACTTTAGCTAAGCTTGTAGCTTATCGAGTCACTCTCGAGTCCGCTTCCTGGAAGAACCAGTACTGTTGTCATATGAGGAAGTACGGTCATGACCCCAGTGGGGCTCGAACCCGCAACCTCCGGGATGAGCGGCCGACATTTTAACCTCTGTAAGTGAAGGGATTGGATTGCAACATTTTAGACCCAGTGTCTTTGTATGCATCTCCCTCCGCATCACTAGGATACAAATTTTATTATGTAATCTACCGTTTCGCCTGTCACTTAATATAGCCACTTAGAAGGATTCGTAACAACGATGCTGATGAAACCGAAACTCAATTAAAATGGCGTAGTACAGCATATCGTCACTTGTATGCTGGAAATCAAATGTCTTTCGTATATTCAGTGATTCACCCCATGGTGCCATTGGAGTGATCTATAATGTAGGGTACGAAATTTCCAGGAGCGAAAATCATTGAAGACCAAATTAAGATAATCTCCCTTTGCTACTCTTAACATCAAAATAGGAATTCCCAGTTTAATTTAACTGAAACTTTGCTAATTTTTTTTCTGTTCAGATACATATTCTAAATGGCTAGACTTTTCTGTTCTGACATAAACAAACTTCTTAGATAAACGGGAAATACAGAACTATTCCGGGAAATACCCAAACAGAAGTAAACTGAAAACGAGGCTGAGCTTCATGTTGCCATGGACCAGTTCACGGTGACAACTTGGCGGGTTTTATGCTGAAGTTACACCGCAGGAAAATGAGTGGATTATGAAGGATTAATCCAACATTGTGTGCGCGAAAGAGCTGCAAAAATATATAAAATGGCAGAGAAAAAATTCCGAGGTTCTCCGTTTGGCACGCAAACAGCAAGGTAATTCTTTTTTTTGATTTTGCTTATTCTCCGATACTGCGATGAAAGCTGCAACAGCGTTAGGAACTTTAACCAGGTTTTGATAAAACGTTGGCTTTACCATACTATCAGCTTGTATTATGATACTGAAAAAGTCTGTTTTATTGATCAATGAAAATTATTCCATATCTTTTATGAAATTTAATTAAAAAGTAATTAAAAGTAACAGACATTTTTGTCCACGGTCACTGGTAAGGATATTTGTTGGGCTTTTAAAAACCCCCCCAAAAAAATAAAATTTTAAATTTTTTATTTAATTTAAAATAAAAAAATTTATTTTAAAAAAAAAAAAACAAAAAAAAAAAATTTTTTTTTTTTTTTTAACACCCCCCCAAAAAAAAAAAATTAAAAAAAAAAAAAAAAATTATTTTTTTTTTTTTTTTTTTTTTTTTTAAAATTAAAAAAAAGATTTTAATAAAGTGGTGAGATTTCTTAGGTTTTCATTTAAAGATATATTCAATTCTTCATTTTAGAGTGGAAAATTGTTATTTGAACTATGTTAATAGTGAATTATGCGCCGATTGTACCTAATATTGACACCACACTTTCCGCCTTTTATGGAGCACATTAAAATTAGGCATAGAGGTGTGACAGTTATAAAATATTAGATCTGTGAAAGGGGTCGCACTGAAACACCAAATTAATTAGGCTACAAATTTTATATCAAAGTGTTTCGGAAAAGACAAGCTGTCAGACAAGGGTAAAATTATCCTGGTAGAAACAAACTAGAAAAAGTTTCAAGCATTCACATACAAGTTAAACCCCCCCCCAAAAACATTGTAATAATTATATCAAGAAGAAAATGAAGAAGACTGTCAACATAGATTTAATAAAGCTTTCTTGTATACTTTATACATAGTTTTGATTTATGAGTTTGATTTTTTCTTGAAGACAAATGATGAAACTTTGTTTTAACGGCAGAGATCTATGTCTTATGTACTTTGAGTGCACAGAGTAAGACTTGCGGTAATTGGTATGACCTGTGTTTACAACTAACAATAAAAAAACATTAGATTAGTGTTGAATTCTACTTATGTTGTAAATATTATATACCATTCAAACATTCAACAAATAAACATGAATATGTTATATATTTGTCACCAGATGTTATAATTTAGTGAGAATCTGTATACATATTTGATAAAACAAGGTAACAAGCAATAGCTATGTATAACTTTTGACAAACATACATGTAAGAACTGTCAATGTCAATCAATCAATCAATCAATCAATCAATCAATCAATCAATCAATCAATCAATCAATCAATCAATCAATCAATCAATCAATCAACCAACCAACCAATTAATCAATCAGTTAAAAGTCTGCATTTTGTGTTGCCTTGTAGGTTTGATGTATCTGGTGTGCATCCTAAAAATAAGATGCCTGGAACCTTCACAGAAATACCATATGATAGGAAATCTGTGGAAGAGTTGGTAAGTAGAATTGTACAATCTGATTACATTTCAAGTCAATGTGTAATGTCCTGTCTATAATGCTGATGGGCAGTATTCAAAGATAGATAGATAATGCTTACCAATTGTTGAACTTCCTAACTATTCTGCTACAAACTCTTCAGCTTCCCATGATGAACATGATCCAACTCTGGGGCATATTCATTGATATAAATAATATAAGTTGTTGTGAGTTGTATTTTGTAAACTTGAGAATATGTAACAAGCGCATCACTAGGGTATTTGAATAGTGGATAGCATGACAATATTCTTTTCTTGTTAACACATCAACACCAAATTTTTATTATCTTGATTGTGAAAGAAACTTTAAGCTCATTCTTGAAAAAGTCAGGAATTATGTTTTTAAGAGAATGTACATTCATGGCTCCTGTGAGGTTCAAACCTGTGACAAACAAATCAGATGTGTAATACAAAGATCATACAGCTCCTGAGTGTTAGAGCTGCATAGATGTGTTGTGCATGTTAAAGCTATGTTCTGCTGATATACTTTTCTTAATCCTAATTCTTAATCATCAGATGCATGACATAAATTTCAATGTTTACTGTTTCAGAATCGTCGCATGGGTCCAGGTGCCTACTATGTTGATGTTGGTGGATTCAACAGAAAAACCGTAGATGAGAAAGCCTCAGGACCTGGCTGGTCACGTGCGCACGAGGTGGAAAGAATGGCAGCATTACCACATCTACTGCATAAAGAACAATGGGAAATGAAGAAAGAGATAGTGAGTTCTGCATTTTTGTAGAATACAGCATTAATGTTTATATATAAAGCATTAACAATTAATGTATTTGCATGATGAGTTTGGCCCTGTAGCATTTTACTCATTGCGGAGATCTATTTAAGATGACCAATGGAAAAGGACCGCTTTATCCTTAAATCAAATTACATTGTTACAAACCAATGCTAAAGAACATAACTTTAAATGTAGGGTTAAAACCCTTTTATCATAACCGTTTAGTCAGAACCAAGATTCTTCAAAACCATTAACAATTTTACATCATTGCAGGAAGAAATCAAACATATTTAATAGCTTGCTTAATTGCCTTACTTTTCAGAGTATAATCACAGTGGAAATTAATTTTGAAATTTCATGCAGTATCATTATAAACTTTGACTTGGCTAACAAGTTTTGTGTCTCCAAACATTTCAGAGAGGTTAATTTATAAACATCATGTCCTTGATTTTATCGCATGAGAGGCCAAATCAATGATGATACTATAAAAACCTGTTTTATGAGTACTCAGTCATATTGCAAGTGTTTTTGTAAAATTATTTGATCTCCTTTTATTTATAGTTTATATCTAGTTACAAGATTTTTTTTGCTATGAGCTTATCATTTTTAGTTATAATTAAAGAAGGCTGTGTTGCAGTACTCTGAATTTTGATCCAGGTCCTACCATTACATGTATGACGGCTATCTGTTAGTCCTTCAAACTATAGTATCATATGTCATTTTTACTATTACTACAGTTCAACCTGTACTGATTTACCTCAGGTGACCATTTTGACTTTAGGACCCCTGTATTAAAGGCCCAGGATCACAATTACAAGTAGCTCTTGTTTTACCAAGAAAGATGTCTTACCAGCGGAAATGATCTTTATTTGTACCAAAATCATTCTTAACTTTGCTTTTGAGATTGATGCACATGTTACAAATAGTGTGCAGTATTTTTTTCAGTGATATTGCCAAAAATATAAGAAAGGCTTTCTGTCAACCTTTTTTCATGAAGAGATGACTTGAATACAACAGCCAATGTTATTCACTGTTTTAGAGTGAATAGAACACGTTTCTATCATTATCTTATCAGTAAAGTAATTTTTCAGTAAAATCAATGTGATCCTGGGACTTTAAGCATTTTCCTATTCAAAGCATATAGGTCTATGCATCCATTGGCTTGCTGCTTTTACATGCACCACATTTTCTATTTTTAGAGGGTGCTGAACTTTTATCAGTAGCAGACTTAAGTGTTACTCAGTCAAGGATTTGACAAATATACTTGACATGTATTCGTTATCTTCATTGATTGATTAACAATTGAAATGAATACTTCAATATGTTAGGTTTTCAACTTAGCGTCTGATAAAGTAAATATAATATGTTTGAACAGTTTAGGACGACCATGTTGACATAATCACTGTATGTGTGGACATAATGAGATAACACCCCATGTCTTGTATCTGCTTTGACAAACAGAATCATGTGTTTAGCATATTTTGCTATATATTTATTAGATAAGAAGATTAGTGCATGATTTTGATAATTAGTGCTGATTTGTAAATACTCGTTCGGTACTCTTGAGAAAGATGGCACTATGGTAGTAGCCCTGTGGTAGCATATAAGTTGCAGCATCGAAGGCTCTGGGGTTTAATTTCAACCTGGTTACTTACTGTGCGCCAGTGTGACTCCCCTTAGCTAAGACAATTGTAGGCAAATTCCATATCGCCTCCCTTTTTTTGATTTTGATTCCATTAAGGAGTGTGCCTGGAGGTGATTAAGGGCCTTCCACAGTACCAAAGTGGATGGGAAGGTAGAAAACTAAAATTAGCAAAAGCTCTCTAACAGCAAAATGCAGTTCAATAAAACTTTGCATAAATAAATTTTATTAAAGTATCTTTATTTTATATATGTTAAGAAATGTTAGGACAGTATAGAAGAAATAGCTCGACCTAAAATTTCCCTAAACATCTATTTACATCCTAACACAAAAACTAAAAACACAGAACATTGTTTTACATGCCAACTTAGATGATCTGAAAATTGATTTTAAAAAGTGACTTCATGTTTTAATAATTAACTTTATTGTCTGTATAATATTAATATGCTACATGAAAGTAGACTGAATTAGTAAAAGCAAAAGATGGTATTTTTTCTATGTTTTTTTTTTGGCCCTGAAGTTTCACATTTTGACTACCAGGAGTTTCAAGTTTGGCAAAACTTTAATTATTTATTATTTCATTCAAAGAGACATGACTTGTAATTTTAAGTATTTAAAACTCAGCTTTATATTAGAAAATAGCCTTCATTTTAGGAAAGTTAACTCCACAATTAAATAATTATTTTCATTCAGTACATTTAAACATTTTATCTCGAAATCAGTGCTCCTTTTAAAGACCTTTTTCTTTCTACAATTGTACTTTATTTACTTTCTTTCAACTGTTTAAATATTCATTTTAGTTAAAGGTTCGGTAATTATACAAGGTATGATACCCGATAAAGCTCTTAGATAGCAGTGACAATCAATTTTACGTTTATTGTTGCACGCACATATTGACAGGGGTCTGTAGGTGTAAAATTTATCAGCATTTCTGTAAGATTTAAAACATCTATATTGAATTCCAATAAATTTGTAACTTACAGTAGATAAATCTTTATCAGACGATGTAATGCAGGGGCGGAATTAAGGATACTTGTGAAACCTGTACAAATAAAGTGTTATTTAATCTTTCCTTAATCTAGTTCTATTGATTAGAGGCTATCAGAGAAATAAGTACACTATGTCATCAGCTATGCCACTCAATTTTCTTCTTTATGTACAATGTCTATCGATAACAAACAAGGCAAAATTATGGCAAAGTCTTGACATCAGTGTATGTTGTCCATTATATAAACCATTGATAGAATATGAAAACTTTATTTTAGTGATAGAAACTTGTGTATAAGGCAATTGAAGTTCATTTGTGCCACTAGCTTTTGAAAATATAATTGGAGTAATTTCTTCGAGTTTGTGTAGCACCAGTTTCAAGCAAGCAGATTACCATGTGCCCCTTTCGTAGCAAGGCAGTTAATTGGCTCTCAGTGTTTGTGAAATTGCCGTTAATTCGCTCTCCGTTTGTGACACTGCAGTTAATTGACTCTTCTGTATTAAGTGTTTAAGCGGGTCGTACTGCATATATACCTCGCCTAAGGGTGGTGGACCTAATAAGCACGTGTACAAAGTAAGGTGTTTAATTGGCATTCTGTGTGTTACAAGGCAGTTAATTATACCCCCAAAACGAAGTTTAGGGGGGTATATAGGAGTCACCCGGTGGTTGGTCGGTCGGTCGGTCGGTTGGTCGGTCGGTCGGTCGGTCGGTCGGTCGGTCGGTCGGGCGGTCTGTTGCATTTTCCTTGTCCGGAGCATAACTTGAAAACTACTAGTTGGAATTCAATACAACTTCATACAATGGTCAAGCACATTGAGAGGAAGTGCAGTGCACAAGAACTATAACTCCATCTTGACTAATTACAGAGTTATTGCCCTTTGTTACTTTTCCTTGTCCGGAGCATAACTTGAAAACTACTGGTTGGAATTCAATACAACTTCATACAATGGTCAAGCACAATGAGAGGAAGTGCAGTGCACAAGAACCATAACTCCATCTTGACTAATTACAGAGTTATTGCCCTTTGTTACTTTTCCTTGTCCGGAGCATAACTTGAAAACTATTGGTTGGAATTCAATACAACTTCATACAATGATCAAGCACACTCAGAGGAAGTGCAGTGTACAAGAACTATAACTCTATCTTGAGTATTTACTGAGTTATTGCCCTTTGTTACTTTTACTTGTCCGGAGCATAACTTGAAAACTACTGGTTGGAATTCAATACAACTTCATACAATGGTCAAGCACATTGAGAGGAAGTGCAGTGCACAAGAACTATAACTCCATCTTGACTAATTACAGAGTTATTGCCCTTTGTTACTTTTCCTTGTCCGGAGCATAACTTGAAAACTACTGGTTGGAATTCAATACAACTTCATACAATGATCAAGCACACTCAGAGGAAGTGCAGTGTACAATAACTATAACTCTATCTTGAATATTTACTGAGTTATTGCCCTTTGTTACTTTTCCTTGTCCGAAGCATAACTTGAAAACTACTAGTTGGAATTCAGTACAACCTCATACAATGGTCAAGTACATTTAGAGGAAGTGCAGTGCACAGGAACCATAACTCCATCTTGACTCATTACAGAGTTATTACCCTTTGTTACTTTTCCTTGTCCGGAGCATAACTTGAAAACTTCTAGTTGGAATTGAATACAACTTCATACAATGGTCAAGCACAGTGAGAGGGAGTGCAGTGCACAGGAACCATAACTCCATCTTGACTAATTACAGTGTTATTGCCCTTTGTTACTTTTCCCTGTCTGGAGCATTTTTCGAAAACTACAAGTTGGAATTCAATACAACTTCATACAATGGTCAAGCACAATGAGAGGAACTTCTAAGAACAATATCTCTTTTTAGTTTGTTTGCAAGGTATTATGTTTCTACGAACTTCTTCAGTTTATAAAGCAATCCTTTTGGGGGTATTAATCACATTTAGTGATAGCTCTAGTTGTCTCTTAAGTGTCATTCTGTATATTGCAGTATAGGTTGTTGGCACCCTTTGTAATAGAAGGCAGTTAATTAGCATCATTCAGTACAGTTTACACCTGAGCATTACATGGATGAACATTGTAAGATATGTTGTTTTTATTTCAGGTCAGGAAACTTGGTCCTGGTTCATATGAAATTAAAGACTTTTTAGAGAATTCAGACCTAAAGCCACGCAGTGCACGGGGTATATGTGAAACACGTGCAACTAGGTTTAAAGAATTACAGAATGAAATTCCTGGACCAGGTATAGATGAGTTATAATCTGTATGCATTATCTGAGTATCATTCAAACAAAAATTGAATTTTGTCGAACATTTCAGTGTTTTGGTGTTTGTCTACTCAATGTAGCATTCGTAGAAATTTTGTTGTGATAACTTTATTATTCCTCATTGTATAAAAGTAAGATTTTAAAAGACTTAAAAGTAAGTAGAGATTATTAAAGTACAGAAATTATATTGACAGAATATACATGAATATTGTTACATTGACACCTTCAAGAAAATAGGACGAGGTGTCAACTCAGAACAGACAGGATTGTTTTGTAACTTGATATACAGTCCACATCCGTTATCTCGACTTCGGTTATCTCGATTTTTCGATATCTCGACTGGATTTTCTCGGTCCCGATTTTTTCCCTTCTTATTCTATATAAATCAACTACGGATATCTCGATTTGTTTATCTCGATTTTTTCGTTATCTCGACTAAATTTTTCATCCCCAACTATGAAATTTCCTCTATTTTGACATCCAATATCTCGATTTGACATTTATCACCTGCCAAACAAGGTGCGAAAAGCTGCACGTGATTGTATTCGCTCAAGTGTCGTCTGCTGTCAGAGGTGCAAAAAAACACCACGCGCGGCTATTCACTCAGTGTTTCGGTTAACGACCCGAAATTAATTAATTGTTTGTTTGCGACGTAAGCTATGTAATATGCGGAATAGGTACTTTGCATTGAATTGTGTCAAAACTGAGTAAATCTATTTGCATTTATAAGCAGCAAGAGATGAAGATTCTGTCAAGCTTGATAGCTCAATCGGTAGAGCACGAGACTTGTAATCTCGGGGTAGCGGGTTCAATTCCCGGGGCTGACCAATTAAAATTACTAACAGTCTTTCGGATGAGACTAAAACCGAGGTCCCATGTATGGGTGCTATACACATGTCATGGCATGTATAAGAACCAGGGGTGTCTCTGGAATCGGGACGCTCTCTGTATCTTGCATTATCCTCCAAAACCTAAAATAACTAACCTCTTCTGGGGACGTCGGTCATATGGGAAACTAATACCAACGATAAAGCCCTAATGTACGATTCGAGTCTGTCAATTATACATCGTGTCATCAATACGTACACATTGGACAGATAACATCTCAATATTGAAAAAGACGGAAGATACATGTCGGAGGGCAGAAGTCATGAACTTGTCCGAGCGCCAGTCGAGCAATGGCCCAGAGAAGGGCCCGGTAACCAACCCAGGTGGATAATTGGATTGGCAAATGCTGAGAGTTTTGGAGAAAGACCCGGTAACCAACCCGTGGGATATCCAATCTTTCAGCACGGGGGTGCAAGGGCAAGAAGAGAAAGTTACCCCCCCCATCGAGCATATTTTATATTTTTTTCAATTTCAGTTATCTCGATTTTTCGTTACCTCAACTTATTTTCTTTGGTCCCCAAAAAATCGAGAGTCGACTGTATGTATTGAACCCTTGATTTTGTGTCACAGAATTTCATTGAATTTTGTTTGTTTTATGCAACAGGGACCTATGGTAAGGGTGGTATACCTCATTCAGCAGTGGAGGAGAAGGCACAGCAGTCTACGTCAACAGTGGGCATGATAGATGCTGGATCATCTACACCCAGAAATCTACCTTCTGTTGTAAGTCAGAGTGAATCAGAAATAAGTGTTGATTCAAACTTTTTGACCAGTGCAGACCATGAACATCTGTTTAGTCTGATCATGGTCTACATTGTTTGCTTTTCAGTTTGCAAATTCATTATGTGCACCCCTGTGAGGAGTAAATGGTTCTGTCCAAATTGAAAGCTTTAACGATGGCGATGCACAGGATCAAATTAGAAATTAAGCAGAGGAAGTGTTAAAGTGCATTTACCAGTAGGTCGGCGGACTAGACCAAATGAGACTTACCTGGTGACCAACTGGTTATGGTTGCTGAACCTTTCTCTCATTGAGGGTCGTGAGATTGAGCTTCACCTCAGACCTGACTAATGAGGAAAAATGTGGCACTCTTTTTTTTTTTTTTTACAGAGAATGGGAGTTTAGTTGTTAGGTAATCTGCTAGCCTGTTAATAACAAGATATTGTTGAAACAAACATTAGGATCAAAGAAAACAGAAAATGTATAGAAGATGTTGATTTGACAGCTGGTCATTGATTTGCACATTGTGCTCTAACCACATTTCATGTTACAATGTAAATTCCTTGCAGTTGTGTAAACAACAGTTTATTGAACAGTATAAATTTGGACCAATTAACAAACATTGTCAATATTGCTCATCAATTATTCAATGTTATGCTCAAGTGATCTCATTGAAGAACGTTCATTTAATTTAAAATCAATTATATGGCCATAGTTTTATTAGCACAAACCAGAATATCATTAATATTAAACCAGTGATTTGTTTATACTAGTAAATCAAAGCCTGCAATGTTGCCTGTTTTTCCAGTTTCTCTTTTCAAGATTAATTGACCTTTACCCTCCTAAATTTCTAAAATGGACTCTTCCATCTTTAAGTTTGGACATCGCCATTAATTGTTCAGAGGGGTACAGATTGAAAAGTGAGAGACTGAAAAGTGAAAATTGGAGATAATGATTGGATGGTATAATGTACAGGCTGATCATGATCTGCACTGGTCATAAAGGTGCATCATTTGCCACTAGCGGGGTAAAAAACTAATTATGGAACCAGAAAATAGAATTTTCTTCTTTACTATCTAATGTTTATTGAAAAAAAGTACCTTTATTGTAATTGTTCTGCTCAAACCCATAGACAGTTACAACAAAAATTAGTGACTTTTTGTCAGTGTAGGCTTTAATTCTTTTTAGCTCACCTGGCTACGCCAGGGTCAGCTTTTCTGATCAATGATTGTCCGTTGTCCGTCAGAATTTTGATTCAAATGACATCTCCTCTGAAACCTCTAGGCCAATGTTGATAAAACTATGCAGGAATGTTCCTTGCATGAAGCTCTACCAAATTTGTTCAAAGAATTCCATTCCATGCAGAACTCTGGTTGCTCCGTGGTCAACAAATAGGAAAAACTTTAAAAATCTTTTTCTCTGAAACCACAAGGCCTAGAGCTTAGATATTTGGCATGTAGCATTGTCTAGTGGACCTCTACCAAGATTGTTCAAAGGTTATGACCCCTGGGGTAATTAAAAATTGTTATTTTTATTTTTTAATAAACAATTGACCCGGTTTCGTGGCGCCCTTGTTAGTTTTTGCCATAGCCATATATAGGAAAAACTTTAAAAATTGCTTTTTCTCTGAAACCACAAGGCCTAGAGCTTTTCTGAAGATATTTGGCATGTAGCATTGTTCTAATGACACCTCTACCAAGATTGTTCAAAAAGTTATGTTCCTCATGGGCCAAAATTGACTCCAAAGGCCGTCCGGTCACTTAGTTTTGCATAGGAATATATAAGAAAAACTTTAAAAATCTTCTTCTCTGAAACCACAAGGCCTAGAGCTTAGATATTTGGCATGTAGCATTGGCTAGTGGACCTCTACAAAGATTGTTCAAATTATGAGCCCCGTATCAAAATTGACCCCACATGGGGAGGTCACTTAGTTTTACATAGGCTTATGTAGAATTTTTTTAAAAAATCTTCTTCTCTGAAACCACAAGGCCTAGAGCTTAGATATTTGGCATGTAGCATTGGCTAGTGGACCTCTACCAAGATTGTTCAAATTATGACCCCCGGGTCAAAATTGACCCTGCGGGGGTGGTCACTTAGTTTTGCATAGGAATATATAGGACAAACTTTAAAAATCTTCTTCTCTGAAACCACAAGGCCTAGAGCTTAGATATTTGGCATGTAGCATTGGCTAGTGGACCTCTACAAAGATTGTTCAAATTATGAGCCCCGGATCAAAATTGACCCCGCACGGGGGTCACTTAGTTTTACATAGGCTTATGTAGAAATTTTTTTTAAAATCTTCTTCTCTGAAACCACAAGGCCTAGAGCTTAGATAGTTGGCATGTAGCATTGGCTAGTGGACCTCTTCCAAGATTGTTCAAATTATGACCCTCGGATCAAAATTGACCCCACACGGGGGGTCACTTAGTTTTACATAGGCTTATATAGTAAAAACTTTAAAAATCTTCTTCTTTGAAACCACAAGGCCTAGAGCTTAGATATTTGGCATGTAGCATTGGCTAGTGGACCTCTACCAAGATTGTTCAATTTATGACCCCTGGGTCAAAATTGACCCCGCACCGGGGGTCACTTAGTTTTACATAGGCTTATATAGGGAAAACTTTAAAAATCTTTTTTCTCTGAAACCACAAGGCCTAGAGCTTAGATATTTGGCATGTAGCATTGCCTAGTAGACCTCTTCAAAGTTTGTTTGAATTATGCCCCTGGGGTCAAAATTGACCTTACCGGGGGGGGGTTTGTTTTACAAAGGAGTATATAGGAAAACTTATTTGGTATATAACATTATCTAGTGATCTTCCACCAGGCAAGTGGACTTGTACCAAGGTGAGCGATATAGGGCCATCTTGGCCTTCTTGTTTGTTTTGGTTTGAAAAGTATCTGAACAGGTAGATTCCTGTGTTTAATTTACAGTTTTGCTTGTATGCCAGGATGTATTAGACATTAGCCTTTCCATGTATAGTAATTTATTTCCGATTCTAGTGGACACCAAAGTCAAACTGCTATTCTAAAAACAAACGCTGTAGGCTTACTGAATAGTTTTTGGAGAAGGAATTTTAATTCCCTAACTTGTATAGAACTTAAATTCAAATTACTGTGTTAGTTTAGTTATCTACAAATGTTTCCTCATTGAAACATTATGTGTTTCAGGGTTCAAAACTTGGACCAGGTACCTACAATTTCAAGAGTTTTGCGGAACAAACAGTAAACAAAGTCACAAGCGTCAGGGGACCGTATGACCTCTTCTCAGGAGATAGAAATAAACCAATCACTGTAGGATATCTAGCGGCACCAGTAAGTAATAGTATTTCCTAAAATAAAAGAATTTCGTATTAAAATCAAGATATATTAAAAATTAGAGGATATAGAAATGGCTAGCATTAATGTTTGTCACACTCGTTTTAGATTTATTTGACTTGATAATGAAATGCTGTTGAACAATTCATCTCAACTATCTGTGAAGAATCTCTTATTTATCTGTTGTACAGAGAATGTGCTTTATAATATGTAAAAATCTGATTGGACATGAAAGAAAATCTATCTCTGATATAGCGACAAGTATAGACCAAAAAATCTTCACTGCTGCAGATGGGAATATCTGTCTCAAGGGAAACTGTTTTTGGTGGTAATGAGTCTCTGTCAAGTTACCGCCAAAACATCTTCCTGAGAGCCGGATATTCCCATCTGCATCTGCAACCAGTGATGGATTCCATTTCTTGCATAACATATTCTACTAATAATAGCAGACATAAAATAGAACTAATGACTTTCCTATTTTCTTGTAGTAGTGTATGAATTTAGGCATTCATTCATAAAAGTAATTTGTTCTGACGTCATTAAGAGCACAAGAGGGGGTGTAAGATGAGCTTTTCAAGCACTGGTAAAAACTGCAGATATCCCGATCTGGTACGCAAGAAAATGATCAGTCAAAACCTGAGAACAAAGTGATCTTGTTCTACACTGTTTGCCAGTTCAGCAGAAAAGTTTGATTTGACACATGTTATATATACAATAAATGCAACTCCCTAGACTCATTGAAATATCAAAAAGTTCTTTTACGACATTTAGCAGGATAAGGGCGGAATGGCACCTTGATAAACGTTTTATTGTATTATTTTTTCATTTACTAGAAACTAGCTAATCTGGGACCGGGGCAATATCAGTTGAAGTCGTTTGTAGATGACTGGGAGACAATTCACCAAAAACGACAAGGCAAATTTGGAAAGGTGCAGCAGTACCCAGAGCAGCCGACAGAAAGAGTCTTTTGCAGCACACTGTCACAATGTCCAAAAGAACCGGTATGGTATTGCTTTCAAATTCACAATTGTCAATTAAGTGATACCTGTGATAAATTTGACATAGTGAAAGAAAGTTTCTGACTTCTGTTGCTTTAATAGAGTTTGTTTTGGTCTACCCAGAACTGTTTAAAATTTTTTATAAAATATTTCTTAGATTCAAGGCATTTGAGACATTTTTATGCGCAATTATGAAGTGTTAAAGACACAGATTTATGTGAAGCCTTTCAGATAATGCTAACAAATATAAGTGAGATAATTAAACAGTATATTTCAGATCAGATTTTGGTTTAGTGGTTAAAGTTGCTAACTTGATAACACTTATAACTGATTGAGAGTCATAAGTTTGAGCCCTGCTTTTGACCTAACGCTATATGTGAGAGAATTGGCAGTTGGAGTCTAGTACTGGTCGTTCTCTAGAATGATTGGTTTAGGTAGAGCTGTCAGCCTGTAAATAGTTGAAATACTTTTGAAATGGGTGTTACTAGAAAAAGAGTTTATTTTTAGGAATACAGCAAAAGAATTGTGTGTATTGAATAAAGGTAGATAAAGCAATATTGCACCAGAGTTGTAATTGGTTTATGTATTTCAGACCCAGCCAGGGCCAGGTCAGTATGAGCCTGGTGAGCTGTCACATCCAGGTTCCAAAAAACCTCCAGGATTCCTGTCAACTGCCCAGAGAAATGACAAACTTTCACAGAAATTCTTCACTAGAAACTTTGTAAGTATATACATTCAAGTGTTTTCAGATAACACAAGAACTGATTACCATAAAGTAGAAATTGCTTGCTTATTTTCCCAAAACAATGAGGCCATTCCATGATGTAATGGCGGACTTCAAAATGTAATGGTTTCTTTCAAACTACAGGTGATCTCCCTTGTATGTTGTGAGTTATGGTCTATTTACAATTCCAAACACACTTGATCAAGATTTGTTTGTGGCTCTCATTAACACAGGTTGCTGTGGTGAACTTTATGGCTTCTTCTGTGAAAGAGTTGTTCCAGGTTGCAGGTGGCTTATTTCTAAAATAATAGAGTCAGGCTTATGGCATCTGTGCCAACTTGCTGATAGCTTCTTTCAGAATATAATAGGGGCAAGTTACTCTGGTGAATTTTATGACTTCTACTGGAACAGGGTTGTTCCAGGTTCTATGGTGTACACCATGGCTTTTTCCAGAATACAGGAAGGCTAGGCATAACTTTACAACCTGTCAGAACACAATTGGTTAGTGTTACTATGCAGTATTTTATGGACTCTTTCTAAAAGAAAGCCTTATTCAGCTGCCTGCCTATAGTATATTTTACAGACTGAACACTAGGTGTTAATGGTGTATTTTGCTGCGTCTTTCTGAAAAGTGCAAGTCTCTATGGTGTATTATACAGCTTTTTCTGAGAACAGTTGAAATGTATTTTTGAGTCTCCTGGAAACAGCTGTGAAGGTTGCTATGGCTTATTTTATAGCCTCTGTCTTGAAACAGTTGGTCCTGGTTGCTATGGGCTATTTAACAGCTTCTCTCTGGGAATATTTGGTCCAAGTTGCTATGGACTAATTTACAGCCGCTGGAAACAGTAAGCCAGTGATGCTATGGTTTATTTAATAGCCTCTTCTGAAACGGTTGTTTGTATTGCCATGGACTATTTTACAGCCTCTTTCTGGAACCAGTTAGTCAAGGTTGCTATGGACTATTTTACAGCCTCTTTCTTGGAACTGTTGCTATGGTGTATTTTACAACCTCTTTCTGGAAACAGTCCAAAATTTTATGGTGTATATTCCAGTCAAAGTTGGTCCATATTGTTACGGATTGTTTTACAGCTTCCTACTGGAAACAGTTGGTCCAGGTTGCTATGGACTAATGTACAGCCTCTTTCTGTAAACAGTTGGCCCAGGTTGCTATGTTGTATCTACAGCCTCTTTCTAGAAAGAGTTGGTCAAGGTTGCTATGTTGTATCTACAGCCTCTTTCTAGAACGAGTTGGTCAAGGTTGCTATGGACTATCTTACAGCCTTTTCCTGGAAACAGTTTGTTCAGGTTTCTATGATGATTTCAAGGTTGCTGTGGTGTGCTTTCAACCTCTTTTTGAAACAGTTGGTTCTTTTCTAGAAACAGTTGATCCAGTTTTTATGGACTTATTTACAGCCTCTATCTGGGAACAGACGGCCAAGGTTGTTATGGACTATTTACAGCCTTTTTTCTTGAATCTATTGTTCCAGGTAGCTATGGTGTATTTGACAGTCTCTTTCTGGAAACACTTGGTCAAAGTAGCTATGGTAGTTGCTCCAGTTTGCTATGGATTATTTACAGCCTCTTTCTGGAAACAGTTTGCCCAGATTACTATGGACTATTTTACAGCAGCTTTCTAGAAATGTTGATCAAGGTTGCTATGGTGTATTTAAAGCCTCTTTCTGGAAACAGTATGTATACATTGCAACAGACAACCTCTTTCTGGAAACAGTTGGTCCAGGTTGCTATGGGCTATTTAACAGCCTCTTTCTAGAAACAGTTAGTTCAGGTTGCTATGGACTATTTTCTGCCTTTTTCTGGAAATGGTTGGTTGAGGTTGCTATGGTGTTTTTTACAAACTCCATCTGGAAACAGTTGGTTGAGGTAGCTATGGTTTTTTTTCTATTTACACTATGGATTGCTTTACAGCCTTGTACAGGAAACAGTTGGTCCAGGTTGCTATGGCATTTTACAGCCCCTTTCTGGAAACACTTTTAGAAGCAGTTGGTTGTTTTCTCGCAACAGATGATCCATTTTTTTATGGACTATTTTACTGCCTCTTTCTAGGAACAGATGACCCAGGTTGCTATGAACTATTTAACAGCCTTTCTTCTTAAAACAATTGTTCCAGATTGCTATGGTGTATTTTACAGCCTCTTTCTTGAAACAATTGGTCAAAGTAGCAATGGTATATTTTACAACAGTTGCTCCACTTTGCTATGGATTGATTACAGCCTCTTTATGGAAACAGTTTGTCCAGACTGCTACTGACTATTTTGCAGCTGTTTTTGGATATGTTGATGAAGGTTGCTATGGTGTATTTACAGCCTCCAAGTGGAAATAGTTTGTCCAGATTGCTATGGACGATATTATAGCTGCTTTTAGGAAATGCTGATCAAGGTTGCTATTGTGTATTTTACAGTCTCTTTTTGAAACAGTTGGTCCAGTTTACTATGGACAGTTGTACAGCCTCTTTCTTGAAACAGTTGGTCCATGTTTCTATGGACTATTTAACAGCCTCTTTCTGAAAACATTTGGTCCAAGTTGCTATGGACTATTTTATAGCCTCTTTCTGGAAATGTTGATCAAGGTTGCTATGGTGTATTTTACAGTCTCTTTCAGAAACAGTTGGTCCAGTTTGCTATGGACAGTTGTACAGCCTCTGTCTAGAAACAGTTGGTCCATGTTGCTATGGTCTAATTTACAGTCCCTTTCTGGAAACAGTTGGTCGAAGTTGCTATGGACTATTTTATAGTCTTTTTCTGGAAACAGGTGATTCAGACCCGACAGACCTGTCTGAAACTAATTTATAGCCTCTTTCTGGAAACAATTGATCCAGGTTGCTGTGGACTATTTTACACCCTCATTATGGAAACATTTGGCCCAGGTTGCTATGAACTATTTTACAGTCTTTTTGATTCTTTTTTTTTTCTTGTTGCTTTGGTGTGTTTTACAGCCTTTTTTTGGACACAGTTGGTCAAAGTAGCTATTTTTTTTTCAGAAGTTGCTTCAGTTTACTATGGACTATTTTACAGCCTCCTGAAACTGTATGTCAAGATTGCTGTGGACTTTTTTACAGCTGCTTTCCTGGAATGTTGATCAAGGTTTCTATGGTGTTTTACAGCCTCTTTCTAAATAGTTGGTCCAGGTTGTGATGGCCTGTGTGACAGGTTGTCTCTGTTAACAGTTGGTCCAGGTTGCTATTGCTAAAGGACTATTTGACAGCTTCTTTCTGGACATATCTGGTCCAGGTTTCTGGAGACTGTTGTTCCTGGTTGTCATGATGCATTTAACAGCCTCTTTCTGGAAACTGTTGTTCTAGGTTGCTATGTAGTATTTTACAACCTCTTTATTTGGAAACAGTTGGAACAAGATGTAATTGTGTAATAAAACAATTTGTCCAGATCGCTATGGAACGTTTAACTGCCTCTTTCTGGAAACAGTTGGTCCAGGTTGCTATGGGCTATTTAACAGCCCCTTTTCTAGAAACAGTTGGTCAAGATTGCTACAGACTATTTTCAGCCTTTTTCTGGAAATGGTTGGTCGAGGTTGCTATGGTATATTTCACAACCTCCATCTGGAAACAGTTGGTTGAGATAGCTATGGTTTTTTTTTCAAATCACAGTTGGTCCAGGTTGCTATGGATTGTTTTACAGCCTTGTATTGGAAACAATTGGTCCAAGTTGCTCTGGACTTTTTTACAGCCCTTTTCTTGAAACAGTTGGTCAAGGTTGCTATAGACTTTTAAACAGCCTCTTTCTGGAAGCAGTTGGTCCAGGTTGCTATGGATTGTTTTACAGCCACGTGCTGGAAACATTTGTTCCGGGTTGCTATGGACTTTTTACAGCCTCTTTCTGGAAACATTTGGTCCAGGTTGCTAAGGACTATTGTACAGTCTCTTTTTGAAACCAGTTGGTGGAGGTTGCTATGGACTATTTTACAGCCTCTTTATTGAAACAGTTTGTCCAGGTTGCTATGATGATTTCACAGTCT
Source organism: Saxidomus purpurata (assembly GCA_022818135.1). Lineage (NCBI taxonomy): Eukaryota > Metazoa > Mollusca > Bivalvia > Venerida > Veneridae > Saxidomus > Saxidomus purpurata. The sequence continues at coordinate 10,025,311 of JAFMSR010000005.1, forward strand.
TTTTGGGGAAACAGCTGTTCCAGGTTGCTATGGTGTTCTTTTCAACCTCTTTTTGAAAACGTGGTTGTTTTTTCGCACTAGTTTATCCATAATTTATTGACTATTTTACAACCTCTTTCTGCAAACAGATGGCCCAGGTTGCTATGGACTATTTTACAGCCTTTTTTCTTGAAACTATTGTTCCAGGTTGCTATGGTGTATTTTACAGCCTTTTTCTTGAAACTATTGTTCCAGGTTGCTATGGTGTATTTTACAACAGTGGCTCCACTTTGCTATGGATTGATTACAGCCTCTTTATGGAAACAGTTTGTCCAGACTGCTACTGACTATTTTACAGCTGCTTTCGGAATATGTGGATGAAGGTTGCTATAGTGTATTTACAGCCTCTTTGTGGAAATAGTTTGTCCAGATTGCTATGGACAATATTACAGCTGCTTTCTGGAAATGTTGACCAATGTTGCTATGGCGTATTTACAGTCTCTTTCTGAAACAGTCCGGGTTGCTTAGACAGTTGTACAGCCTCTTTCTGAAACAGTTGGTCCAGGTTGCTATGGACAGTTGTACAGCCGCTTTCTTGAAACAGTAGGTCCATGTTGCTATGGACTATTTAACAGCCTCTTTCTGAAAACATTTGGTCCAGGTTGCTATGGACTATTTTATAGTCTCTTTCTGGAAATGTTGATCAAGTTTGCTATGGTGTTTTTACAGCCTCTTTCTAAACAGTTGGTCCAGGTTGCAATGGACTGTGTGTCAGTCTGTCTCTGTTAACATTTGGTCCAGGTTGCTATGGACTATTTTACAGCTTCTTCCTGGACATATCTGGTCAAGGTTTGCTTTAAACTATTGTGATGCCTCTTTCTTGAAACAGTTGATCAAGGTTGCTATAGACTAGTTTACAGCCTGTTTATGGTAATTGTTGTTCCTGGTTGTCATGGTGCATTTAACAGACTCTTTCTGGAAACTGTTGTTTTGTATTAATTTCAGTACCAAGTACCAAGGATAACACAATAAAGAGCAAGCTCTTATTTCCATTGTGGTCCTTTATTTTTAGAGACAGAAGCAGATACAGGGGAATCCGGGTACCAGACCCTAGCTCTTTTACGAATAGATCCCTTGGTTCTTTTCAACGTGCCCGGCGTATAGCACCGATACACGCGAGACTACCTCTGGGTTTCTAACCAGTTCATCTCAGATAGTGGGAAACACTGAAAAGCGTTTCTGAAATATCCAGTGCCCCGGCCGAGAATCGAACCGGTGACCTCCGGATTGGTAGTCCAGAGCGTTAACCACTCGGCCACCACACCTCCAGGTTGCTATGTAGTATTTTACAACCTTTTATCTGGAAACAGTTGGAACAACATGTAATTGTGTAATAAAACAGTTTGTACAGATCGCTATGAAACGTTTAACTGCCTCTTTCTGGAAACAGTTGGTCCAGGTTGCTATTGGCTATTTAACAGCCCCTTTTCTAGAAACAGTTGGTCAAGATTGCTTCAGACTATTTTCAGCCTTTTTCTGGAAATGGTTGGTCGAGGTTGCTATGGTATATTTCACAACCTCCATCTTGAAACAGTTGGTTGAGGTAGCTATGTTTTTTTTATAGTCACAGTTGGTCCAGGTTGCTATGGATTGTTTTACAGCCTTGTATTGGAAACAGTTGGTCCAGGTTGCTATGGATTGTTTTACAGCCTCGTACTGGAAACAGTTGGTCCAGGTTGCTATGGACTATTGTACAGTCTCTTTATGGAAAGAGTTTGTCCAGGTTGCTATGATGATTTCACAGCCTTTTGGGGAAACAGTTGTTCCAGGTTGCTATGGTGTTCTTTTCAACCTCTTTTTAAAAACAGTTGTTGTTTTTTCGCACTAGTTTATCCATTTTTAACCAGGTTTTCCGAAGGAAAAATCCTGGTTATTAGATTGAGGTATGTCGGCGGGCGGGCGTAAACAATTTCTTCTGTGCGCAACTCCTCCTACATTTCTCAACGGATTTCAACCAAACTTTTACAGAAGCATTGTCATGAAGTGCCCTGGCGCATATTGTCGGGGTTTTGTGATTTGGTCATTTTTGACAGAATTATGGCCCTTTTTTTTTTTCACATATGTAATTCTTCTGTTCGCAACTCCTTCTACACTTCTCAAGGGATTTCAACCAAACTTTCACAGAATTATTGTCACCAAGTGCCCTGGCGCATATTGTCGGGGTTTTGTGATTTGATCATTTTGACAGAATTATGGGCCTTTGTTTTTTTCCACATAATGTAATATATATAGAGAAATACTCTTCTGTGTGCAACTCCTACATTTCTCAAGGGATTTCAACCAAACTTTCACAGAACTATAATTGTGAACTAAAGAATTTTGAATATATAATGTTCTGCCCCTGGCTCGCCCCCCGTCCGTCCGTTTTTGTGTCTCCTTATTTAAGTATATATAAAAGGGAGAATACTCTGTTATTATAAAAGGGAGAATGCTCTGTTATTACTGTCTATTTTTAGAATAGATTACCAGTCCTGTATACTTTGGAGTATTCTGTTACAGTAACATGACAAAATTTCTCATGAGACCAGCGGTTCAAACCCCACACAGAGCAAGTTTTTTTTTTTTGTTTTTTTTTTTTAATTTTTGTCTGAATTATGGCCCTTTGCTTTTTTCCACATATGTTATATATAGAAGAATACTGTCACGTGCCCACTTCCTCCTACATTTCTCAAGATATTTAAACATTAGCGCTCGGCCAGCAGACTGGAAAATGAAAACCTGGTTTTGTGACAATTTCCTGTCACTTGTTATAGACTATTTTACAGCCTCTTCTGGGAACAGATGGCCCAGGTTGCTATGGACTATTTTACAGCCTTTTTTCTTGAAACTATTGTTCCAGGTTGCTATGGTGTATTTTACAGCCTTTTTTCTTGAAACTATTGTTCCAGGTTGCTATGGTGTATTTTACAACAGTTGCTCCACTTTGCTATGGATTATTTACAGCCTCTTTCTGGAAACAGTTTTCCAGTCTGCTACTGACTATTTAACAGCTGCTTTCGGAATATGTTGATGAAGGTTGCTATAGTGTATTTACAGCCTCATCGTGGAAATAGTTTGTCTAGATTGCTATGGATTATATTACAGCTGCTTTCTGGAAATGTTGATCAATGTTGCTATGGCGTATTTTACAGTCTCTTTCTAAAACAGTTGGTCCAGGTTGCTATGGACAGTTGTACAGCCTCTTTCTGAAACAGTTGGTCCAGGTTGCTATGGACAGTTGTACAGCCTCTTTCTTGAAACAGTTAGTCCATGTTGCTATGGACTATTTAACAGCCTCTTTCTGAAAACATTTGGTCGAAGTTGCTATGGACTATTTTATAGACTCTTTCTGGAAATGTTGATCAAGTTTGCTATGGTGTATTTTACAGTCTCTCTCAGAAACAGTTGGTCCAGTTTGCTATGGACTGTTATACAGCCTCTGTCTGGAAACAGTTGGTCCATGTTACAATGACTGTTTTACAGCCCCTTTCTGGAAACAGTTGGTTGAAGTTGCTATGGACTATTTTATAGTCTTTTTCTGGAAACAGTTGATTCAGACATGACAGACCTGTCTGAAACTAATTTATAGCCTCTTTCTGGAAACAATTGATCCAGGTTGCTATGGACTATTTTATAGCCTCTTTCTGGAAATGTTAATCAAGGTTGTTATGGTGTATTTTTCAGTCTCTCTCAGAAACAGTTGGTCCAGTTTGCTATGGATTGTTATACAGCCACTGTCTGGAAACAGTTGGTCTGTGTTGCAACGACTGTTTTACAGCCCCTTTCTGGAAACAGTAGGTCGAAGTTGCTATGGACTATTTTATAGTCTCTTTCTAGAAACAGTTGATTCAGACCTGACAGACCTGTCTGAAACTAATTTATAGCCTCTTTCTGGAAACAATTGATCCAGGTTGCTATGGACAATTGTGCACCCTTTCTGTAAACAGTTACCCAGGTTGCTATGGAATATTTCACAACAGTTGCTTCAGGTTATTATGGACTATTTTACAGCCTCCTTATGGAGACTGTAGGTCCAGATTGCTATGGACTTTTTACAGCTGCTTCCCTGAAATGTTGATCAAAGTTGCTATGATGTTTTTAACGGCCTCTTTCTGAAACATTTGGTCCATGTTGCTATGGACTATTTTACTGCCTCTTTTTGGAAACAGTTGATCAAGGTTGCTATGGACTAGTTTACAGCCCCTTTCTGGTGTCTGTTGTTCCAGGTTGCTATGGTGCATTTACGCAGTTGGTACAATTTGGTATGGTTTATTTTATAGCCTCTTTCTGGAAACAGTAGGTTTAGTTTGTTATGGACTATTTTACAGCCTCTTTCTGAAAACAGTTGTTCCCAGTTGATATCGACTATTTTACAGTCTCTTTCTAGAAACAGTTGGTCCAGGTTGCTATGGATTGTTTTACAGCCTCATACTGGAACCAGGTGGTCAAGGTTGCTATGAGCCTTTGTACAGCCTCTTTCTGGAACCAGTAGGTCAAGGTTGCTATGAACTATGTTACAGCCTACTTTTGGTAACTGTTGTTCCAGGTTGCTATGGTGTATATTTAGAGTATCCTTAAACAGTTTCTTTTATTGAAGGAACTTGGTCCTGTTTTCTACGGTGTATTTTACAGTCTCTTTCAAAAGAAGTTAATATAGGTTGCTATGGTGTACTTTACAGCCTGTATGTTTTAATGTACTAGATATTTCTGCTATCACATGTATTTTATATTCTATTTATAGAATCCGGTTGGTCCTGGTCGTTATGATGTACAGAAGTGGGAGGAGGCGCAACATAGAAATGGCCACAGCAGTGTGTTCCAAGCAAAGACTGGAAAACTATCACTTGCCATGGAAAAATTTCTCAAGTAGGTTTTTTAAACTAACACCAGTTTCATGTGTGTATTGTAGATTTTTTGGGATATGCTTTTTTCTTTGTAATTCAAATCTGTTATGACAGTTATGCTACAAATTTTTAAATAGGATATCATAGTGAACTCAGATATTTCATTGTTTTAAAAAATGGACCCTTTATCTACTTCATGAATTTATTTGATATTGTTGCTATGGAAACAGGAAAGGAGACAAGAATCAGGGCATTCACAGGTCTAAAACTAAAGTCATAACAGAGGCATCAGGGATATGATAGTCTCAAAAGGTTTATGTTTTGCTTATTGTCCCTTTGTCCTTGTTCTGGACCGTTTGAGAACCCTTACAAGTGTAACTTGTGCCCAAAATGTAATACTTTCACTGCTACACTGATACTAATATGTCATACTCTCTGGGCCCACTTTCACATATGCCTTTAAATAAATGTTCTATTTCAGGTTAAATCTATTCCAAGAATTGACTAGAACAAAGAGATAAGGTCTGTTTGTCTGGCCCATGCTGTAACCCCCGCCCCACTCAAACTCTTTAACGGGTATGTCTCTCATACAGTTTGGACCCGTCCACTCATTGTTCAGGGGTTATGCATATGTGTAGAGCACTTTGACCAAAGCAGTGGCTATTGGAGAAAACTTTCAGAATCACAGTTTGGACATCTTTAAAAGATAAAAAAAATATTTTCTTGTCTGCTTCTGTACCATATTATGTATGTTTGTTCAGCTGTCTGTTGCTTCCAAACTTTCTAAGCTTCTTTATAAGCATAGCACCTGTTTATTAAAGTGTGAAAACCAACATTAAGGCCTTTGTTATGAGCAGAACAGATCAAGATCAGCGTGCACATCCTTTGTAGCCTGATCTGAATCCAAACAGTTCACTTGTATGTTACAGACAATATAAGTAATGTGAAATCACTTGTAATTAAAGTTGTGTCCCACTGTAACACTTCTTTCTTTTATTATCATAAATGTAAAAATGGCGGTTTTTGGGTAGCTGGGCTGAAATTACAGCATACTGTTGAAAGGAAATTAACAGAAATGAGCTTCTTGGGTACAAGAATGCTTTGTGAAAGTGGGTCCTAAAATTCTCAGTGCATGCTGTGAAAGTATGAGTGGCCTCTGTTATTAAGATACTGTTTTCTTTGTTGTTGATGATTTGTTTCGTTTCGTTCTAATTGCAGCAATATGCCTAAAAGTTAAAAGATAATTGTGAATTATTTGTTGCTATTTATTTTTCTCCATGAAGGATTTAAATATTTTGTAATTTTGAAAATAAACCTTGTTGAAATTAAAGCATGGCTAAAACAGTTGCATTCTGTTTTATTGTTGTGATGATTCATGAGCATGAATATGACTGTAGTGCCACCAATGTTTTCATGATTTTGATACAGACTGTTAAAGCTGAAATAAAGAGTGAATTATTGTTTGGAAATGAACAGAAGTCTGTAATGGGCCTTAATATCACACTTTGATTGTTCAACTCATCTAAAACTTTATAATGTATGAATTTCAGAGAGCGTGTCCGTGGCAAAGATGTACGTGTTGAAGATAGAGTATTCCTCGTTACGCCGCAAGCTCCACCAGGGTACGATTTGTATAGAACAAAAACGCAGGAAAATTTCACAAAACTTAAAGCCATGACGATTGCATAGAACATATTTGGAAAGATAGAGACCGCTCAGTTGCTCAATGAATTGAAAGAAACTGTTTATACTGTTCTCATGAATTACACCTTTTTCAGAGAAATAGATCTTTTCTTATGTGCAATTTATGATAGAAAGCAGTGGAGTAATATTGCTGGAGATTGCCACGATGATTATTAAAGTAGGATCAAAATAACTTTTTGTCTGTGATAAATATTGTTAAAGCATTGTATTTAAAAGTTGAAGTTCCCGTTATATATAAAATATGTTAGAATAAAATAGATTGATGAAAATACAGTAGAAAAAAATCTTGCCTGATCACAGATTAGCAAGCACATAGTTGTTTGGACCTATATACAGTGTGCATATAGATCCACAATAGTTGTAATGGCCGTTGATTTATGAATAAGATCTGCCAGAATTTCAAAAGTGGTAATTTCTGTTTGTAACTTTTTACAAGGTCAATATCTGCATAATACTTTAATTGAAATGTTCTCATTGCTTTTATCAGTGGATGCATCAGGTATATTTACAAAAAATAGAAGTGACTAGGTTATATCCTTTCTATCAACAAAATAGGATTTACCAGCAGGCAACAGATTACAGACTGCTTCACTATCGGCTGATAATGGAAACTATAGTTCATTTACAATGACTCATCATGACTGGTTCATTTTACAGTGTTATCTGGACTGGTCCAGACTTTACAATAACAGTCTGGTACTTGGTTAAATATGACAACAGCCTGGTTCATTTTACAAGGACACCTTGACTGGTCACACAATAACAGACTGGTAGTCTTAATAAAATGATAGTAGACTGGTTATATGTTACAAGGATACCTTGAATGGTCACACAGTAACAGATAGGTACTGTTTAAAATGATAATAGACTGGTTATATATTTTACAGTGTTACCAGACTGGTCCTGTACAATAATAACATAATTACATTCGAAATTCACTTTACAAGTATAAAACATTTATGTAAATACTCTTGACTTTGAGTTTCATTTGTGTTCAGCATTCTTCGTTTTGTATGGAGCAGTACATTATATAATGTCTTGTTTTGTTTTTCTAGTTATAGGCAATGTTCTAGTTAAGTTCTTATTTTAAATAAAGTTCAAGTCACAGGAATAAGTAAGATCTCATACAAAGCATTTTATTATTTTGCTCATTAATAGATAAAAACAAGTAGTACTAGAATTAAGTACAAAAAAGTAGTAAGCATAAAGGAAAATAAGATCTTGTAGTAAAGTCTGTTAATCAATACACTTGCCAAGTTTATTACAAAAAGTATTAAAGTATTAAAGTAATAACATAACAAGATATATACATACTCATCTAGACGACTTCTCAATTTTGCTGACAAAGTGTTTTTAAGGTATCCGGCATAGCAGCATTTGTTATTTTGCCCCTTTTTTTGTTTTACAGACTAAAATCTATATGAAGGTGATCAAATTATACTGTTGGATTGGCTCCTTGATAAAGAGTTGTTACATTTGCTAGTATCGGTACATGTCTTGCTGTCCATCCAACATCAGTCGAATTGCTGGCGTAATTTTATTGGAAAATAATTTTGCATTTTCGTTGCCTTTGATAGTTCATAACACTATTTGCGAGATTACCATCCAAATTCTTTTTACTGTATAATGCAGGATGTGGAATAAATTATTCAAAACTCGGCTTTCGGTTCTGTCAGCTTTCTGTTCTTACATATTATGTGCCAATGTAAGAGAAACTTAACTTAAAGGGGGCATTTGTAACAAAAGATAATCAAATCTTGTATCAGGGATTTTTACTTAGAGATAGGTTTTTTGCGAATGAAGTATTACAAAATTCACTTAGGATATGGCAAACATAATATTTAAAGGCCACCCCCCCCCCCCCCCCCCCCAACCCCCCCCCCCCATTAAAAAAAAAAAAAAAAAAAAAAAAAAAAAAAAAAAAAATTACATTACCCATGCCAGTATGTTACATGTACATTAGAATTGGTCAGATTTTTCACATTTAATGATTTCTAATCTTTGTTGTTTTTTTTAATTGAAGTATGGTAAAGATACAGACTGATAGAGGCAGTGTTTAAAGACTAAAAACAGGGATACATTTTATTGGCTCGTATTTATGCTGCTAGCATTGTCTTGTTTGGTTTTTGCTTTGCTTTTTTTGCACTTTTGCAAAGTGTCATAGCTATGTTTGATTAGTTTTTGAAGTTTGTGATTAATTTTACAACATGTACTCCCGCCACAAATGCTTGGTAAACAACACATAATATATTAAATTGATTTTGCTCTTGAGCAGTAGTTTTCTGTATATGGCAAGGCTGATATATAATTTCCATAATGCTTCTTTTGCTGTTAAATTGATACCATGTTTCTATGTCAATCAGAATTCTGGTATTTTATACAACTTAATTTACCAGGGCAAAAAAAAGGTAAAATTTATGCCTCAATTCAATTTTTTCACAAATATTTGAAATGTGTAATTACATTATTATACAACAGTCGGTATTTACTTCTTATTTTCAATGTACTAAATCTATAGTAAATGAAACTCTTTTTAAAGACATACTGGTACATGTCTTTTTACAAGTTTGTGCTCGGGTGAGCTGAAAAATTGTAGAGCGATAATTCAGAAATTCGATATATATATTTATATGTTCTTACAAAGATATCTATTTATACAGTATGCAGTATTAATGAAGATATATGAACTGAACTAGTATTGTATGTAAACATGATATTCCGTCTTGTGATACCATAAGTGCAATGTTGTTGTTGTAGACACTTGTTGAAATTGCTTTGTGAAGCAGTATGCTTTTGTCAGTATTATATGGGGCACCCATTATAAACAGTATTCATAGATAGCACCAGTAATTGTATAATTTATAATCCACTACTAGAGTAGATAGCACTGAAGTGAAATGTTTTTCAATATTAGAGCATGTTTATTGATTAGTTAGGCGTGATCAGATTTTAAATCATTTACCAGATTTGTTTTTTGCACGATTGCAAAATTTCTGAGCTTTCCAATGCTTACTTAGGACCGTTTTCCGGATAAAGCCAGCTTCAGTAATTTTTCAGAAGATTCAAACCTACAACCTGCTTTATCTGCATCCAATGCTTAGTCACCTCAACAACACTGGTTTTTGAGAAATCTTGTAGTCGCCTACATGCATCAAGCAGCAGCAGCAGTCACTATCCTATTTTTCTTCTGTTTACACTTTTGACTTCATGCATTACTAACTACTGTTCCTTTTGACATGTTTTTAGTGGATGTAGCACCAGCATTTAAAATGACAGGTGCATTGTTAAGATGTTAATTTTTTTTTAAGTGTTGTTCAGAAATAACACTGTTGAAAATGCTCTAGTTGTAACACTGCCTTTCAAAGTAGGAAATGTTGTCGAAATGTTAGCAAGTCACACCAGACAGTTGTACACCTTTCTACCTAAATCAAAAGTTAACAAGTGCCTTTTCTACTTGCGACCCGTGCAGATCAGTGTTAGCCTTCACATCAATGCAGTCTGATCATGATCTACACTGTTTGCAATCTGTCGGTCAGGGTTAATTTTCAAAGTTGCATAATCACTAATGATCTTTTAAGAAGTACCTTACTTGTTAAATGACATCACAGTATCGCATTCTCAAGTGGAAAGAAATTTCGAAATTCCATTGTGAAAAGTAAGAGTTAACAGTGATGTTCAAGATCCAGTTTTGTTCCACTACTAAAATTATTTGGTATATGTAGATATATTTTCACTGTCGGATTCCACAGAGAATTTGTGTCACAAAAAATGTTGGCATAAACTGTGACAGTGCTTGTTTAATTCATAAAGTGTTATATTCATTTATATTTGTTTCAAGTTTTATTATGATGTGTGCCTTTTGTGTGACCAATAAAATGGTTTTGTTGACAAGAATTTTCTGACTTGTTTACTTGTCCACTGCATTAATTTATTATGTCCCTTAAAGCTAGTGAAATTATCTACACTCCAACTGGTGTAGCTACTATACAATAACTACACTGGATTATGAAGTTCTACTGGGTCAACACCTGCATGGTGCCTATTTTGTCCAAACTGCACAAACTGGGTTAGAAGGCAACAAAAAATTGTACAACCATCAAGTATCATTGTTTTGTGGTTTTTGACAAGATTTTCAGTTTTTAGCTCTATTGGACGAAGAGCAGCGGAGCTTATGCCATGGCGATCTGTCTGTCACCGGTCAGTAAACTTCCTTAAAGTTGCAATATTCATTTTGCCTTGATGAAACTTGCTGATAAGGATCCCTGCAACTTGTAGATGTTCCCTATTGATTTTGGGGTGTGGGTCAAAGGTAACCTCCGTTATATTTTCCTTGATAATGCTCTAAAGGTACAAGATTGCATTCAATTTTCATCAAATTTACTCGGAAGGTTCCCTGTAACACGTAGATGATCCCTATTGTTTTTGGGGTCAGTTGGTCAAAGTCGGCCACTTCCATTGTCAGATTTTAATTGGTAACACTGGGTCGCAACTTACTTTCAACTTTCATCAAACTTGTTCAGAAGGTTCCCTGTTACATGTAGATGATCCCCATCGATTTTTTGGTTTAATGGGTCAAAGGTCAAGGTCACTGTGACCCGAACTTCGAAAATATTTTTTACCGAGATCTATTTGACCCACAGTCTTCGAACTTCATAGTCTATCTTGCTATGGCAACAAAATATGAGCCAATATCGCTCCACTGGACTTGATGGACTATTCTGAGTAACTTGTGCAAATCTTTGCAACCTTTTATAACCTATAGAATGTCGTCAAAGCTAACTGATCATCCTATGAAGTTTGAAGCCTGTATGCAATATGGATCTTAAGATATTGAGCGGAAAGGATTTTCAAAGTTTGTGTTGCTGTGACCTGGACCCCAAAAACAATGGGGATCATCTACAGGACTTTGTCCAGTAAGCGAACATTAGGACCAAAATGGCCTTACATCTACTGACTAAATGACCTTCTTCTGACCAAAACTTGACGTTGAACTGTATACCATAAACACAAACTTTCCGTCTCATCTTGACAAGACAAACATTCTGACCATTTTTCATGATTGGCTATAAAAAATGACTTTCAGAGTATCAACAAGGCTTTCCTTGGATAGATCTGGTTTTAAACCTCAGGTGATCCACATTCAATCTCCATCTATAAATGATCAAGAAAAACACTTCACAAATTTCATTGATTTGGTATTACGTCACCTCCAAACAATGACCTTGGGTGATCCAGTTTCGAACCTAAACTAGAATCATTTTGACAATTAACATTCTTACCAATTTTCATGACTGGGCAATGAATATGGCCTCTAGTGTTTACATGGTTTTTCTTAGATTTGATCATGTGACCTAGTTTTTCACCCAGGTGACTTTGAAACTTGATCTAGAAATCTTTGAGAAACAAGAGGGCCATGATGGCCCTATATCGCTCACCTGAATACCAGTCCACTTGCCTAATGGGTGTGGTCAATTTTGACCCAAGAGGCATGATTTGAACAAAGTAGGTGGAAGACCACAAGACAATGTTACATACCAAATAGGTTTTCCTATATACATCTTTGTAAAACAAGTGACCTCCTTGGCGGGGCCAATATTGACCCCAGGGGTATGATTTGAACAAACTTAAAAGACATCTACTAGGCAATGCTACATCCTAAATATCTAAGCTCTAGGCCCTGTGGTTTCAGAGAAAAAGATTTTTAAAGTTTTTCCTGTATAAGCTTATGTAAAATCAAGTGACCCCCTAGAGGGGTCAATTTTGATTCGGGGGTCATAATTTGAACAATCTTGGTAGAGATGCCAAATATCTAATCTCTAGGTCTTGTGGTTTCAGAGAAGATTTTTGAGGTTTTTCCTACATAAGCCTATGTTAAACCAAGTGACCCCCCTGGGCCGGGTCAATTTTGACCCTAGGGGCATAATTTGAACGATCTTGGTAGAGGTCCACTAGACTATGCCACATACTAAATATCTAAGCTCTCGGCCTTGCGGTTTTAGAGAAGAAGATTTTTAAAGTTCTTCCTATATCAGCCTATGTAAAACTAAGTGACCCCCTGGGCAGGGTCAATTTTGATCCCAGGGGCATAATTTGAACAATATTGGTAGAGGTCCACTAGACAATGCTACATGCCACATATCTAATCTCTAGGCCTTTTGGTTATAGAGAAGAAGATTTTAAAGTTTTTCCTATATAAGCCTATGCAAAACGAAGTGACCACCTGTGCAGGATCAATTTTGACCCAGGGGTCATAATTTGAACAATCTTGGTAGAGGTCCACTAGACAATGCTACATACCAAATATCTAAGCTTTAGGCCTTGTGGTTTCAGAGAAAAAGATTTTAAAAGGTTTTCCTATTTGTTGCCTTAGCAACCAGAGTTCTTCTGCATGGAATGGAATTCTTTGAACAACTTTGTTAGAGGTTCATGCAAGGAACACCCCTGCAAAGTTTCATCAACATTGGCCCAGTGGTTTCAGAGGAGATGTTGTTTGAAGGAAATGGTGGACAGATGGACAGACAGAATGCGATCTCAATAGCTCACTCTGGCACTTTGTGCCAGGTGAGCTAAAAGCAGAACGATCTCTTTTTGTGATGATTGGGTAGCGTCTCAAGTGTAAACAAGGTTTTTCTTCTATTTGACCATGCAACTAAGTTTTTTTAACCAAGGTTCTCACCGTATTGCTCTACAGGTCTGACTGGACTGTTCTGAGGTAAGTTACATTAATGCTGAATGAAAATTGTGATCTGTAGTGTTATCAAGTGTCAAGGTCACTGTGAACTCTTCGTTTTTCCTTGGCAACATTGCAGAAGATTTTCAGAAAACTTGCTCAGGACAATCCAGTCAAACAGACCAATAGAGATACTGGCCTTTTTTGAGCATCTTGTTTTACCCAAATTGACCAGACTCAACCTAGATTCTATAAAGACTATCATTCTGACAAAGATTCATGAAGATAACTTTTATTATATATACAACAAGAGCTGTCCCTCACAAGTGACGAATGCCCCCGAAAGAGGTGCCTCACAGTCTGTGTCCTCTCCATGTGCTATGTAATTTTAAAATCCTTCCATGCATGACAGAGTAACCATGCATACAGTATTCCATTACTTTAAACACCAAGTGTGACCTTGACCTTTGAGGTAGGGACTTGGGTCTTGCACGCGACACATCCGCTTGATGTGCTAGACATTTGTGCCAAGTTATTTTAAAATCCTTCAAAGCATGATAAAGTTATAGTCCGGACACAAATGTATGCATATATACAGGATTCCATTACCTATAAACTCTAAGTGTGACCTTGACCTTTGCGGTAGGGATGTGGGTCTTGCATGCGACACGTCGTCTTGATGTGCTAGACATTTGTGTCAAGTTATTTTAAAATCCTTCAATGCATGACAAAGTTACAGTCCGGACACGAATGTGTGCATATGCATATATAGAGGAATCCATTACCTTCAAACTCTCAAGTATGACCTTGACCTTTGAGCTAGGGACGTGGCTCTTGCACGAGACACGTCGTCTTGATGTGCTAGACATTTGTGCCAAGTTATTTTAAATCCTTAAATGCATGACAAAGTTACAGTCCGGACACGAATGTGTGCATATATGCATATATAGAGGAATCCATTACCTTCAAACTCCCAAGTATGACCTTGACCTAAGAGCTAGGGACGTGGGTCTTGCACGCGACATGTCGTCTTGATGTGCTAGACATTTGTGCCAAGTTATTTTAAAATCCTTCAATGCATGACAGAGTTACATTTGTAAGTGGGGATGCACAGACGGACAGACGGTGCAATTTTAATATGCCACCCTTCGGGGGCATAAAAAGTCTATGAATTGGCCTTGGCGACTTATTTTTCATCTGACATGACCCATATTCCAACACTACCCAGACTTCATCAAGACATCCAACAATCCTAATGGGTCACGGAGAGCACTTTGTGCTAGGAGAAGCTAAAATTACAAATGAACTATACTCCATTTTACAATGAGCACTTCCTGTTCCAGAGCTAAAATTACACAAAAATTTGATTTTCATCTTTATTGTTCAATACCTTTTTGGCATCAAAAACCGTAAAACATATAAAAACTTATATAAAAATTCAACATGGAACATAAAACAAATAGAGATGGTAGTTTCAGTGATTAAAACTGTACCTCGGGACCAAAAGCAAGATGTTTTACTTTCTACATATAAAATTTGGTGATAAAATCGGATCAAAACATAACATGGACAAGTTGCTTCTGGTCCCGCGACATGACAACCAATGGCACATCTGGTTGTCTTCATGTATAACTAAAAGTTAACATGAAAACAGGTCAAGTATCACAGTTGTAAAATGGACATGAAAGACTTGTGGGTTTTCCTAGGATTATGGAAAGATCACAGATAATTAACCAGACCATGCTCTCTCAGGGACAGAATTTCTCCCTTATCACAGATACCCTTAATACTGATGGAACAGGAAATCTGACCAACAGAAAATGTAGCATTGCAAAGCTTATCAAAGCTGCTGTACTGTAACATTTCCGCTTAACCACAACCATTTGTCACGGAACACAAAATCAAACATATTTTGATCCGTGTCCCCAGATGCTTTCACATGGACATGTTAACTATTGTAAATCTGTAAATCCAAGGATTCCCAAGCCTCAACTGTATGGCCTATACCCAACTGTCACAAGTCTTACTGCTTTACTCCCATTATAGCACATAATCCTCATTTCAGCTGTATATGCCCACTGATCCACCTTCAACGGGACTAATGCAACCATACCCAAGTACTTCTACTGCAGTGTGAAGTATGTTGAACTCCCGTGATGACAGTACGTACCTTGATGGTGTACCATTGCTATCAATGTTTTACCTGGCTTCACTGGCAAACTATCACTCTCCAATCAGAATCCTAATTAGCTATAACCTACATGTATGAATGAATAAATGATAATTGGTCCCAATGACTAAATGAAAACTGCGGATTGTCCCCCCTGAGCAAAGTTTTACTCTTGGCACTTTTTGGGGCTCTTGACTAGCACTGTATCAAGTTGGCATACCAGGACTAAGGTAAAGACCTCACGCCCCCACCCACCTATCCCGGTAACCATAAGAGATCTCCCATCTCAACAATTCCCTGAGATTCTAAGTCTTCCGGTTGCAGCATAAAAGCAACAACTCCAGCACCATTTTTACAAAAGTGTACTTTGGCAAGTTATGTACACCATTGCATAGAATTGCACAAGCCTTTAATCTCATAGAAGTGGCACCACTGAAGATGCCTTATTTTCTGTTTATTATTTTTGAACATCCTTCATTTAACAGTGCACCCAAGATTCTAAATGGTGTACACACATGCTTATTAGCACCAGATTAATTTGTGTCCATGATTGCGTATTTGTTCACAAAACAACAACCTCTCTCGTTTTAATGTCCAATTGTAAATTGTGTTGCTTTAGAGTTTCCAAGGTCAAGAATTTATTAGGATCACGTCTGCCTATTTTTCATTATGGCACTGTTGACTGGTGTGTCACAATTCAACATTCAGATTGCTGCACTTTTCCGAAGGAGTTTTCCAAGTTTATCTCCACATTGTTTGCTGCAATATATTCCTGGCCGCTTCAAACTCCAAAACTCCTGGACTGCTTCAAAATTCACTTCTGTTCACAGAATCATTCCGGAACCTTATAGTAACATTACTTTTGTGTTGATTTTTTTAAGTGTACTGAAAGAACTTTTATGCGAACTTATTTACACGTTTCTTTTTTTGGATTTACACACTAAAGGTCAAAGGTCACTATCCTTTTAAGTCTACAGCACATTTCCAAGTAGCACTGCTTGTGTAGCTTGGTTTCTAAAAACTAGTATTTACAAAGCAAGGTAACAGAAAAAAAAGAAAATATAACAAGATATCAAGTGCGAGCAACTTCAATTGTCTGTGGGTTAAAAAACATTAATCCAACACCAAGAATGCAACAACACTCTCTGCAATACCCTAGTCTTTGTTAACGTATCTTCTGTTAGTGACTAGGTGTTTCTCATGTAAGCGATCACTTTTCAAGCATGTTTATCAAAAGCGGCATCAAATTAATCCCAACTTTCCTCATCTTCTGCTCCATTGCTGAAGGCAGAACTGCCCCCGCCTCCCATTCCTCCACTGAAGCCACCTCCAAAACCACCACCAAACGTTGGATTATTTCCCTCCTCACGAGTCTGTAACATGATGAAGAAAAATTCACATTTGGAAATTCAAACATCAACACTGAAAAAAATGAAATTCAAATTACCAAAAGTTTTAGAAAATCGTTCAACTAGTGTTCCAAACACTTCAAGTTACACTACCCTTCCAAATGTCTACATCAAATAATGGTCAAGAATGAAGCTAAAAACACAGTAGATGCTTTGAAAACAAGCAATAAACTAGAGCTATCACTAAATGTGATTAATACCCCCGAAAGACTGCTTTATAAACTGAGGAAGTTTGTAGTAACAGAATACCTTGCAAACAAACTAAAAAGAGATATTGTTCTTGGCAATAACTCTGTAATTTGTCAAGATAGAGTTATGGTTCTTGTACAATAGACTTCCTTTCAATGTGCTTGACCATTGTATGAAGGTGTAGTGAATTCCAACTAGTAGTTTTCAAGTAATGCTCCGGACAAGGAAAATGCAACGGACCGCCTGACCAACCACCGGGTGACTCCTATATACCCCACCAAACTTCGTTTCGGGGGTATAATGAGCTATGCAGAGTTAATTCTCATGTTGATAGATACAAATTAAAATACATATTACTGTATGTCATCCTTCGAGGACAATCAAAGCCCAAACCCTTTTTTATTGATGATTTATTATCTCTCCCGAATAGTAACAAACTTTCCCCCAACCAGTAGCACAGACTGGAAACTATAAAATAAACATCACCCTAAAACCTATCAATTTAATTATATGAAATTCCTTCACTTCAACTAACCTTTGGCATTCCTTTCCGTATATCCTTTCCACCAAATTTGCCTCCCATTGGTACATAGCCGGCTGTGGAAATACTTCCTTGGGCATAAGTTTCCAGCCATTCTGGAACAACCTGACTTGCCTGAAATGTCACAAGATAAAACTCAAAATGATCTTCACTCACACTAACGTAACAATCAATTCTATAACAAGAATCAAATTATAAACATTTTTCAAAAAGGTTTATTTCGATATTGTTTAATATGCATATCTGTCTATCAGCTACTGTCTTCCAAATTTAATCATAAAAAAAATCTGCAAAAATGTTTTAAGACCCCTCACCATCCATCATCTAAGCACACATTCAAAATTCATGTAATGCATGACACTGTACCACTAGTCTATGTATGCTTTCTGACTGATTCACTAGAACACCAAACATTTTTAAAGAGCAAGTGCAAGTTTTATCAAGTACACGAGATCTACCGGTAGATTAATGGACAGAATAACACATGCATGCCTCCTGCCCCTTTATTTCACAATTATTTTAAGATTACCTGTGTCAAAATCTTTACAAGGGCCTTTGCCATCCCAGAATCTGCATCATGAGTGTAGAAGGAAGTTGCAGTGCCGAGGTTGCCACATCGACCAGTTCGTCCAATCCGATGCACATATTCATCAATGGATTGTGGGAGATCATAGTTTACTACATGTTTCACAGACGGGATATCCAGACCACGGGCTGCCACTGACGTTGCTATAAGTATCGGCGCTTTCCCTTTCTTGAAATCATCTAGAGCTTCCTCTCTCTCCCTCTGCAGTCGGTCACTGTATAAAAACAAAGAAATTTTATTCCTAACCATGCTCACTTTTAAAACACGAGTCTTGCTTTGTGAAAACCAACATTTCTAGGTTTATGGTCATTTTTAGAAAGAGAAAGAATTAAAATGACTATGAAGTACTACAATTTGTACGCCAATCTGTAACACCTGTGTTGTGATGTCATGACATCTTATAATTGACAACAAAATCAGCTTCACAAAAAAACAGCGATTCCCTACTGTTTAAATCATACCCATAAATAACTTTCAAGTGTAAAGTTAACAAATTTCCAACTTAAAAGTTTCTTTCATGAGACACTTGGTTTAGATAGAAATATCCGTCACCTCGGGTAACTGTTTTGCCGAGAGCGGAGTTCCCGCAAAACAGTTACCCGAGGTGACGGATATTTCCATCTAAACCAAGTGTCTCATGATAGAAACTTTTTCTTCTTGCACTCTGAACAAATTTCTAAATGCAAACTTATCAAACTAGAGATTGTTTTTCACAAAAACTTGTCTCCCCTTATGACCTTGACCTTTGAGTTAGTGACCCCAAATTATAACGAGAAATTGACCAACGGTCACTGTGACCTTGACCTTTGAACTACGACCCCAAAAACAATAGGGATCATCTGCTCAAAGACCAATCACCTATGAAGTTTGAGGTCTGTAGGTCTAAAGGAACTTAGTTATCATCCGACAGAAATTGACAACGGTCAGTATGACTTGACCTTTGACCTACTGACCCCAAAAACAATAGGGATCATCAGCTCTATAAGACCAATCACCTATGAAGTTTGAGGGCTGTAGGTCAAAAGGAACTCTAGTTATCATCCGGAACGAAATTGACCAACGGTCCTGTGACCTTGACCTTTGAACTACTGACCCCAAAAACAAAGGGATCATCTGCTCAATAAGACCATCACCTATGAAGTTTGAGAGCTGTAGGTCAAAAGGAACTCTAGTATCGTCCGAACGAAGAATGGACGGACGGACGACGGACCCCCAGTTTGAGGGTTGTAGGTCAAAAGGAACTCTAGTTATCATCCGGAAATGGAAATTGACCAACGGTCACTGTGACCTTGACCTTTGACCTACGACCCCAAAAACAATAGGGTCATCTGCTCTAAACCAATCTCCTATGAAGTTTGAGGTCTGTAGGTCTAAAGGAACTCTAGTTATCACCGGACGAAATTGACCAACGGTAGTGTGACCTTGACCTTTGACCTACTGACCCCAAAACAATAGGGATCACAGCTCTATAAGACCAATCATCCTATGAAGTTTGAGGGCTGTAGGTCAAAAGGACTCTAGTTATCATCCGACAGAAATTGACCACGGTCACTGTGACCTTGACCTTTGAACTACTGACCCCAAAAACAATAGGGATCATCTGCTCAAGACCATTCATCCTATGAAGTTTGAGAGCTGTAGGTCAAGGCTCTAGTTATGTCCGAACGAAGAATGGACGGACACTGACGACTGACGACGGACGGAGACGGACGGGCAACAAGCCCCAAAATAATACATTATGGTATAAAACAAGCGATATTCAGATGCTTTGTTTGGGGAAGTGATACAATGTTTATAACGTTACGTCACAAGTAACTCACGCGAGTCATATTACATGGGGGTATGTAATATAAGATTTTCCAGCACTGGTGAAAACTGCGGATACCTCGATCCGGTATGCAAGAAATATTCATAATCACTTAACTTTTTTAATATGCAAGCATTGATAATCACATTAGCCAGCTGAGCTTTTGCTTTTGAAATATTGGTTATATTTCTTCAAACTGCAAATATTTCTGCATTTGATAGAACAGCATTTTGCGTCAATGTATAATTTTCCTTGTCTCCAGATTTATCTTGCAAACTTACCCGTGTATACTTGTTGCAGGAAATCCAGATTGAGACAGGAATGACGCCAGGAAATCCGCATTTCTTTTCTGTTCTACAAATACAAGCGTCTTATCTGACCCTAAAACAGAAACATGTTTCAATTTCAATTGCAATAATAAAAGGGGTCAAGATTCTAACATAATTTGTAGAGGTGCACTACACAATGCTAAGTATCATTTCAAATACCTATTATCTGCCTGTCAGCCTTGTGTTTTGTTTTTTTTAAGTTTTCCCCGATATAAGCCTATGTGAAATCAAGTGCCTTCCCCCCCTCACGGGAAGGGTTTATTTTGACTAGGGGGTCATGATTTGAACAATCTTGTTAAAGGTCCACTAGACAATGCTACATGCTAAATATTTCAGCTCTAGGCCTTGTGCTTTCAGAGAAGAAGAGTTTTTAAGTTTTTCCTATAGGAGCCTATGTAAAACCTAGAGACCACCCAGGCAGGGTCAATTTTGGCCCAGGACTCATAATTTGAACCACTAGGAAATGCCACATGCTAAATATCTAAGCTCTAGGCCTTGTGGTTTCAGAGAAGATTTTAAAAGTTTTTCCTATATTAGCCTATGTAAAACTAAGTGACCCCAGTGTGGAGTCAATTTTGATCTAAGGGTCATAATTTGAACAATCTTGGTAGAGGTCCACTAGCCAATGCTACATGCCAAATATCTAAGCTCTAGGCCTTGTGGTTTCAGAGAAGAAGATTTTTAAAGTTTTCCCTATATAAGCCTATGCAAAACCAAGTGACCACCGCTGGGTCAATTTTGACCCGGGGTCATATTTGAACATCTTGTGGGTCCACGACAATGCTACATGCCATATATCTAAGCTCTAGGCCTTGTGGTTTCAGAGAAGATTTTTAAAGTGTTTTCTATTTGTTGCCATAGCAACCAGAGTTCTACATGGAATGGAATTCTTTGAACAATTTTGGTAGAGCTTCATGCAAGGAACATCCCTGCCAAGTTTCATCACCATTGGCCCAGTGGTTTCAGAGGAGATGTCATTTGAAGGAAATGGTGGTCGGACAGACAGACGTACGAGGGACCCTGGACAGAGAGCGATCCTAATAGCTCACTCTGGCACTTTGTGCCAGGTGAGCTAATAAAAAGCTGCAAAAATGTTCAAACCAGTCTACAAGGCATACATACCAGTATCAAAGAGTGATTGTTTAGGGCCCAAGATTGCAAAACTAACATTTTGTACAGGCTGACTAATTCTATAAATGCAAGTTTCAAGAGTTACATGCGACCAATCTGCTCAATACATTTCCATAGAACTGAAACCACAAATAGCTGTAATAAAAACACCAAACCTGAATCATTAAGGATTTCTGTCAGCTTGTCTCTTTTCTGAAGTCTGTCCACCTCGTGAACATGTTGCGACACGTCTGTATTAGCCCCGCCTACCACACCAACACTCAAGAACAGATAGTCATTCAGATATTCTGAGGCTAGCTTCTGAATCTCTTCTGGAAATGTTGCGCTGAACATAAGGGTCTGTCGATCACTTTTTCCTGGCATACCAAATGTATCAACGATTTTCCTGATCTCCGGACCAAACCCCATATCTAACATTCTGTCTGCTTCATCCAGGATTAGATATTTGACTTTTTCCAAGCTCACCTGAAAAATAGCACAGCAGTGTGAGGGCAAAGTGCTGCTGCTTATTTTTAAAAAAAAATTAAAATTTCACCCTGCAACCACATTGTTTTTGGGCAAAGTTACATCCTCACCCCAGAGGCTGCAAGTTCAAATCAAGTTGACAAAACTATAACTCTACAGAATAATCATCAGTTGCATGAACTCAACACCACAATGGATGTATAACAAAATACGCTACTCTTTTCGGCTTACATATTTAGATCCAGGTCTGTGAATGGTAGTTAGCTAAAGTGTGCACAAACAATTGTATAAACTTTTAAGTTTTGAAGAAAGTATACAAACTTTAGAATTTCATTTACCTTTCCTTTCCCAAATATATCAATGAGACGTCCGGGCGTCCCTACCAAAATGTGGCATCCCTGTTCTACCTGTCTCAGCTGGTACCCAACTGATGTACCACCATACAATACCACAGGTCTAAGCATGGAACCATAACTGAACTTTCTAGCATCCATGTAAATTTGTGTGGCCAACTCCCTGGTTGGAGCTATAACAAGCGCCTGCGGTTCTTGGACAGCAGAGAAGGTACTGCCGGACAAGCCATTCTTCATCATACCAGTCAATGTTGGTAAAAGAAACGCCGCCTGGAGGGAGAGATTTGATAGTGGTGAGCTATAACCAGCTGGAAAAATGTCTTTTTTAAAAATTGGATGATGTCTTTTTTAAGTATATAGTCATTCGCTAAGGACAAAACTGTTTTAATTTCTTCTCTGAATTAAGTTTTGGCTTCTGAAATGTTCAGCTGTACCTAGATATTTTTATGTTTTCTTTTTTGTTTGAGCAACATACTATCAACAGTATCTCAAACATAACTTTCATAATTTCAAAATACTCACAGTTTTCCCAGAGCCAGTCTGGGCACAACCCATGAGATCACGTCCCGCCATAATAATTGGAATGGAGTACTTCTGGACGGGGGTTGGTTTTTCATACTTAGCCTTGCGTACATTGCCCAGGAAAGTGTCATAAATGCCTGCGTCATCAAAACTTTGGATACATTTCGGCGGTTCTCTTCCTGTCACCTCGACGGGAATCTTATCAAAATTGTCAAAGTGTATTCCTTTCTGAATGGATTTGAAAATGTCCTCTTCATTCTCAGAGGGTGCTGGTGGAATGTATGGAGGTGGCCGCTCACCATCTAAAACATACAAAACTGATAAAAGTTCCCAGATACAAACTGTAGGTGGTTCCCTCCTTTGTGAAAGTTTTTACAAACTTTCACATTACAAATTTGACAGCATTTTCAGTAATTTCTGACTTAAACCTGTACCATCACCAAAGAAGTACAGAAAAAAAAAAAGTAAACAAACAAGTAACAACAGCAATTCAGATGCTGATTTACAAGTTGTATTAGTTTTTGCTATGTTAATGGACGCCAGTTTTCTGTAAACTTCAGAAAACACAAATACGTTTTTTCATGCTTTAGAAATGCATGTTCCCTGTTCAGTTTCACTTTTTACAGGTTAACTTTAAGCTAGTAATTCAATTACCAGTGCTTGTGCATGATATTCTCTTGATTAAACCATATTTAGAATATGCAAATGCATTTAGTTCGATATAAAATTTGTGGAACTAAATAGTTAACTCTAGCATGGTGGCGAAATAGTGGGAATCTGGTGTATTGCTTAAGGGGTTAAATTCAAATACAAGCACTTACAAATTTTCAATTTACAAAGAAACATCTTAATAAATAGACAACCATATTCAATATTACAGCGCAGTTGAATGTTATAAACTTTACTGAAGTAGACGCTCCAGAGACTGAATCGTTAATTTTTTCATACAAAAATGCCAATTTAAATATCCGCGTATCAGTCTAACATCAGTAAAATGCATTTAAGCATTAATTGACGCGTAAACTAACTGGTTACAGTAATGTGCATGTTTTTGCAGTTTAATTTAAATACCATAGAGTACATGTTTTTTTCGCCAACACTTAAACGAAGTAGTCTGACATTTGTAACAAGAAGGGAACACTCACCTAAGGATAGTCCTTTGCCTTCCCCTGCTTTATCAGCATTTGGGCACTCTCGTGAGAAATGTCCTGCTTCCCCACATTTGTAACAGTTGCCACCACCACCTCCTCCGCCACCACCACCACCTGTAAATTTTCAGCAGTTTTTGTAATTTTTTCATCAATCAGATGCAGCAATGGTACCATGTAAATGTACAATTAACTGTAACAAATCTTTATTTCTAAAATAGACTTGTTCATGTTTCCATTTGGACAGCACAATTTACAATGGGTATTCACTGCAAGTTAACTGAGCAGCTAACACAGTAAATCATGATCAGAACTCTCAGATATGCAGGTTTGTCATGATCTACGCTGGTTGCAAAACAAGATTCATTAGCTGCCAGCAGAAAAAGAAAATGTATTTATATTCATGAGAAAGAAATGCTGATTTCCAAAGATTTGCAGGATTGCTGTGGCATAAATTTGTGAATTTCACACCTATATGCAAGGACTAGCCAAACTGGTATTGCTAGAGTGTAAAGATTTGTGGTTACTTCAAAATTAAAAACATCCATCAAAATTGAAGTTTTTACAGCATGACAGACTTGTTTACATTTATATGTAGATGACCAAAATTGCAGTGCTGTTATATTTTACACATATAAGCCGATTTTCTCTTGAATGAATTATTAAATAATTTCATATAGATCAATAAATTCATTTTCGCATGACATATTGCGAAAACTTGAATTTAGTAGGACATTCATTTACCTGAAGGGCATTCTCTTGAGAAATGTCCGCTCTCCCCACATTTGAAGCATTTCTTGTCATCACCGCCTCCACTACCAGCTGTAAAATATCAGCAGTTTTTATCAATTTTTTATCATTCAGATGCAACAACAGTAAATGTACAGATAAAGGTTCCCCTGCCATATTTCTGAAACTGACTTGTTCTTTGTTCAAAAGGATGCCCACTGTAATGCATTTATGTACAGGCTAATCATGATCTGCAGTGGTTCCAAAACAAGGTTAATTAGATAGGTACCAGCTGGGAAGAGAATTTGTATTCCTGAGAAAAAACAAGAGCTGTCCCTCTTTAGTGGCAAATGCCCCCTAAAGCGGTTTCTCATAGTCTGTGTCCTCTCCATGTGCTCAACACTTGTGCCATATAATTCAAAAAATCCTTCCATGCATGACAAGTGTTACCATGCATACAGTATTCCATTACCTTTAAACTGTGACCTTGACCTTTAAGGTAGGCACATGGGTCTTGCAAGCAACACATCATCTTGATGTGCTGAACATCTACGCCAAGTTAATTTATATTCAATCAATACATGACAAAGTTACAGTCAGGACACAATTGTGTGCATATACATTTTATACAGGATTATACAGGGACACGGATCTTGCACACAACTGTCGTCTTGATGTGCTCAACATGTGTGCCAAATGTTTTTAAAATCAATCAAAACATAAAAAAGTTACAGTCAGGACACAATTGTGTGCATATATATAGGATTCTATTACTTTCAAACTCTCAAGTTTGACCTTGACCTTTGAGGTAGGGACATGGGTATTGCAGGCAACACGTCGTCTTGATGTGCTGAACATTTGTGCCAAGTTTTTTAAAAATCCTTCAATGCATGCCAAAGATACACCCCGGACACAAAAAAAATGTAAGGACGGACACAGGGAAGAACAGACGGTGACATTTTAATATGCCACCCTTCAGGGGCATAAAGTTTTTTTTTCAGGATATTTCAGAACTGCTGCGACACAAATTTGTGGATTTCATATCTATACAACTAAACAACTGGCAAAATGGTTTAATCAGAAGCAAAAATTTGTCGTCTTCAAAACAAAAATAAATGTCCAACGAAATTGAAGTGGCTTGCTTACATGTATATGTCATGGAAATTGCTTGTATTGTATACATGTGTTCATTTTCTCTAGAATTATAAATCATTAAATACTGGCCCACTTGTGACTACTTATGGATCAATATATTCAATTTCTTATTCACCAGGAGTTAGCTGTAGTCTATTTATAACCTATTCAACCTTGTATATAGGCTGATTGTGGATATAAAAGATACTGATATCTATCAACTTTTGTTATATATGAAAATGAGTAGATCATATAAATAACTGCACTATTTTACCATATTTGTCCAGATAAACCAAGAGGGCATGTGTCACTTTACAACACCACCATACTACCTACCCTCTACTCTCATATAAATGTCCCGAGGGGCGTTACATTTTGGCCCAGGGGTGTTTATTAGGAACAGATGCCAATACTGTGTATAATTTGCATGTGGTATTTTAAACTTTTGTCTTACTCCCAAAATTTTATGCTTGTTTTGTTGAATTTAAGACCTGCCATGTTACATTATTACACTGCTGTCCTTTCTAGGGTCAACAAAGGTAAAATCCATAATGTTGATCACCATGTGCTCATATAAAGTGAGGGAGAAATATGAAGATAGTGTTGCAGGTGACAGCAAAGAGTTTAAAGGTCCAATACTAAGGAAAGAGAAAATTCAAATATACTTTAAAAAGCACATAAATAAGTTATTTTTAATAAAAAATGAAAGTTGGTATGTAGAAATTCTGAATAAATCACAGTATATGTGCAATTATTTTTCTATGCATTATGAAGAAAGTTAAAAAGACCTGGGTGGTCATTTTGTTGATTCACTGAAATTTCAACACAATACACATACTTTTCTTCGTGTTCCAAATGCTTTTTGTAAATTCTAACATGCCAATCTTCATTATTTAGTGTCTTGCATAAGGTAATGTACTTGCTATTGAAATAACTATCACTTAATTTTCACTTAGTAGTGGACCTTTAATATGTTGTCAGGAATCAAATAAAATGGCCATACACACAACACAAACAAGACTGGCATTTTTTTTAACACTTCAGGTAAAGTTCAATCATTCTAAATTCTGGACAACTATATACAATTCTATATACCCATGACAGACCTCCCTTAAAACATTCACAGCATGCTCATCAATATGGACAAATATGGTAATTACAAATATTGATATCAATACATGATCAGTGCAATTTCTGAAAATCTAAAAATAGCAAAAAAAACCCCAAAAAAGCTATTTGTATTCAAATATGGGCTGATTATACAAATTTATAACGTACATGTACAAATGTAATTCATGCACCAAAAAGCTTAAAAAATCAAGACTTGCAGAGAGGTTGGGGCAGATAGACTGAAAGGGTATGATAGCATCTATTAAAATTTACAATGAAAATCAAACAGATCTAAGCAGGAAATGAGAAAAAAAAAAAAACAGATTTCAACACAATGGAGCTTCAACATATCACTCTATGATTCACCACTAAAAATCTTGGTAAAAGCAAAAGAAAAATATTTTTTCTAATTAATATACTTATCTACCCCCCCCCCCCCCCCCCCCCCCCCCCCCCCCCCAAATAATCAGGGCTCTCGCTCAATTAGACCTTCCTTTTTGAGAGCTGGGGCCAGGGTCCATACTAGGGGGTAATTTTGCATGATTTTCAAATAATTTTCTTTGAAAGGGGACATTGCCCCCCCCCCCCCCCCCCCCCCCCCCCCCCTCGGTACTTATTCGTCATATCAAAAATGTAAAAAAAAAACACTATCAAATATCATATCCAAAGCAATTTTTACCCTAGTCAATGTTTTTCTAAGTCAAAAAGGGCATAATCGTCAAAACCTTGACAGAGTTATGTCCTCTTGTCTGTTGGAGGTCTGTGGTAAACAGATGGTTAGTTTCAAAGCAATACTCCAATGGTTTTGAAATAAAGTGAGTGGTACGAAATACTTAACCAAGCTCAATACACTTTCTAAGTCCAAAAGGCATAATTCTGTCCAAAAACCTGGACCGCGTTAGTACTCTTGTCTGTAGATGGAGGTTATGATGGTAAACAAGTATGGTAAGTTTCAAAGCCTCCTCTAATCTTTTGAAATAAAGGGGTGGTAAAAAACTTAACCAGGTGTGACGTACGCCTCGGCGAGTGATGCTCTCTTTTTCGAAGTGGGTAAGAATCAAGACTTGAGAGAGGTTGGGGCAGATAGACTGAAAGGGTAGGATAGCATACTTAAAATTTAAATGAAAATAAGATCTAAGCAGGGAACGAGAAAAAAAAAAAAAGATATTCAGCCCAATGGAGCTTCAACATATCCTATTCACCACTAAAATCTTGGTAAAAGCAAAAGAAATTTTTTCTAATTAATATACTTACAAATAATAGGGCTTCGTTGCCTTTTGAAACGAGAGCCCTGATAATGCAGAGATAGATTGGAGCAATATTCAAGCGACTTGACCACACAATGACCAGGGAAACACTGCACATTATATTGCTTTCTAGCCAGCAGAGACTTGAACCAAAATATTAAATGGTGAATAAAAACAAATTGAGATGATAAGACCTTGCTTATCAAACATGTATTAATCTGACACAAGTGCACAGGTATTATCCAGGTAACATTGACTAGTACACCCCACCTTTACAGTAAATTTCTCTATTCTGTATTGACCAGCATTTTCAGGCCAATTAACAACAAACAGCCCACATCTGGTCTCATATTTCCTTGATAAACCATGGTTTATCAGCATTACATGTTAACAACTGATTTATTGTCATTTACTATCTCCTTACTCAATTATAGAAACAATGTTCAAGATAGCTGGGATAGAAATATTGTTTTCCTGCTTATAATGAGATTGCAGCAGTAAGTAACATGATGTATCGATTTTCATAGGCAGCTTCCCTTCACTAAGTGTTGTTGTTTTTAACTAGTCACCTCAATATATTTTAACAAAAACAGTAGTTCCACTATTAAGTAATGGATTTGACTAAAATACAACTTTTCACTTAATAAGACAAAATTCATCTCCAATGTCTACTGGTAATAGACTTTTATAGTAGTTTTTAAAAAGGACAATTATTTTTTAGAACAGATCAGGCTAAGTATGTGCAAATGAATTGTGCAAAAACTAATCTAACAGCAATCAAAAGGTTATCATTTAACATGACCCAGACCAGTTGTTTTGACACAAGTTTCTTATTATCATGATTAATTGACAAAATTTTCGCATCATTCTGAACTATCCAGATAAAGAACTATGGTTTACACATGTGTAATACACTTCACCATGAAAGAAGTACATCTATCCTAATAATGAGGAAATAAAAGAACCAAAACCAAACTTGAAATGGAAGACATAAAAATCTTTGAACAGGACGTTTTACTTTCTTGTCACTTTTACTTTAGGCCACTACTTTTTTATTTTTTGGTTTACAAGAATTGTGTCAATATTCCATAACCATCTCACTGTGTAGAGCAGCCCTAGAACAGAAACTCCCTTTTCAACCTTGACCTTTCAGTAAAGTCATTGCTAACAAAGCTGACTTGTTTAAAGTCCCAGGAGCACAATTACAGTCCAGCCTCCCCAAACGACACCTCCCAGGTGTAACAATCTCCCTTAAAAGGCACACAGTTTCTTTCCAGTTGTGTCAATTACATAACGAATTGACCTCCAGGACAACACCTCTCTACAACAAACACATTTCTTTGCTCCCAAAGGGTGCTTGCTCCTCAGAGGTTGCACTGTAGCTCTTAATTTACCAAGAAAGATGTCTTATCAACAGAAATGCCCTAAGTACCAAACACATTCCTAACTTTGCCTTTTAAATCGGCAAGTAAATGTTAAACATAAAAGCAGTATTTTTTCTATGATATTGCAAAAAATAAGGAAGGTTTTCTGGCAACTTGAATACTAGAGAAAGGCATATTGTCAACCTGACCATGACCTGATCAAGGGAGAAGCTAAATTCTGAATTTTGTTCCTTTCACAAGCAATTGTGCAGAGTTGTTTTACCATAAATCCACTTTACAGTCAATGGCTTGTGAAGTTATAACCAACAGCAAGCCATTCGTTCACTGGCTAAAATACTTTTTTCAGTTTGTTTATACAGTAAACTCCAATTACAACAATCTCCTTGGGCCCATTTATAAATTTGTTCCTTATATCCAGAGTATATCAATTTAATATTACTAAAGAAGGAAAAAAAACAGGTACAGATATCCAGATCAGTATTTCAGGAGTTTACTGTATTCTGTTTTATCTTTTTGCAATTTCTAGTCTTGGTCTGCAGTGATATTCAACTATTGTGAAGATACACACTTGAAATGAATACACAGGTAAGAAGCAAGAATGAAAAGCACTAGATAGTATAATTGTGCTCACAGCAAACTGTATAAAAGGAACACCACTTCAAACAGAATATATAAGCAGATACAGCGAACTAGAAGGTTATCACATGTTACAGTGTGCGACTTACCTTGAGACCAGCCTCTCCCACGACCAAAACCTAGCAACAGTCGCAATGTAACATTAAACAATGTGAAGTTAACATTATCTAACAAAATTTAACTTTAAATTTTTAAACTATGCATGCTATTGTAATAACAGTCATTTTTATTCAAAAGGCAGATTCTTTCCTGCTATAACTTCACTCTAGAAAGTTCACTTTTAGAGCCATTTCTCACATGTTTATTCACTTAAATCCGTCACCACAAGTTAAACTTACATTTAAGTTTATTTCAAAATATGTCAGCCTGATGTTTCATTCAGCAGTAAATTCTAATGAAATTTGGCATTTACTGTTTTTATTACACACAGTCTAATAATACTTTAGAAATAAGTTCAGATTAAACCAAACCTGTATTTCGGGACGGGTTAAAATAATTTGGTTCTATCTGCCTGTTTTTACAGTAGCATAAAGTAACAAATTCAAGAGCTACCTTTCAGCATAAATTCCCCTGACTGTAAAATGGGAGTATGTACTGTTCTCTTAATACAAATGAAAGTCATCTTTACATTTATTTATCTGCAAGGATGGGGTGAGGGAGGGAGGGGCAAGGGTGTATTTGGCCCAATTTCATTATTAATACAGAAATGTTTTTATGGCCCATTTAAGAAGCATCGGCAGCAGCATGGAAACCAAAATTCTCATCCAAAATCAACCAATGCCAAAACTGGCAACAGTACATACTACCCAATAGTCGGGAGTCAAACACCGAAAGTGCAGCCGCTATGCATGATTAAACTGCCATCAACTGATACTAACCATTGGGACACTCTCTCGAGAAATGACCACTTTCTCCACATTTAAAGCAGCCATCACCTTGAGGAAATGAATGAACAATGATTGGGTTTAGGGCAACACTGCTGCAGCTTAAACAAGTAAGATTAACAGCCAACAGCAGTATTGCCGTACCCCAACAATGATGATAGGTGACATTTTGCATGTAAATAAGGAGATAGATTATGACAAGTCAGCAAGGAAAAAACCAACAAGAGGGCCATGATGGCCCTATATCGCTCAGCTGAATTCAAGTCCACTTGCCTGATGGATGTGGTCAATTTTGACCCAAGAGGCATGATTTGAACAAAGTAGGTTGAAGACCACAAGACAATGTTACATACCAAATAGGTTTAACTATATACGTCTTTGTAAAACAAGTGACCTCCTTGGCGGGGACCAATTTTGACCACAGGGGTATGTTTTGAACAAACTTTGAAGAAGTCTACTAGGCAATGCTACATGCTAAATATCTAAGCTCTAGACCCTGTGGTTTGAGAAGAAGATTTTTAAAGTTTTGCTGTATAAGCTTATGTAAAATCAAGTGACCCCCTGGAAGGGTCAATTTTGACCTGGGGGTTATAACTTGAACAATTTTAGTAGAGGTTTACTAGGCATTTCTACATGCCAAATATCTAATCTCTAGGTCATGTGGTTTCAGAAGAATATTTTCTAAGTTTTTCTTATTTGTTGCCATAGCAACCAGAATTCTGCATTTAAACAACTTTGATCAAGCTTCATGCAAGGAACATCTCTGCAAAGTTTCAACACTGGCCCAGCGGTTTCAGAAGAGATGTTATTTGAAAGAAATAGTGGACAGACGGACCAACAGACTGAATGTGATCCTAATGGCTCTGACAAGGTGAGCTAAAAACATATCTGAACTATGTAAACACCTGGATTTGTGTATAAATGAGGTTAAACGCGTACCAAAATCTGCATTTGCAATTTGTTATCAGCATGATTACTTCAAACCTATTTAGGTTTGCACTCATTTGTTTTAGTTCAATTGCAAACTACAGTCTGTGTTAGTTCCCTAACTTTATTAATCATTATGAAACATAAATTCTCTACAAATGTAATTGTTTGATCAGATATAATGCGTCATTTCTATATTTATGCTAAAGTACATGAAATGGTCACTTCATAACATTACTTATGTTCAGTCTAGCTATTTACCAAACCATTGAGATTATAGTGGCCAGTGCTCCACTCCTGTCGCCTGTAATAAACAGCCAACTTTTCCACAGAGAGTCAAGTATATTCAGTGTCTATTTTTTAACTGCTGTGCATTGAAGTACTCCCTAGGAAACTGCTTTCCTGTTTCCATATCATTCCACAATTACAGTGTACATTGCAAGTTCTGTTTCCTTATATTATTATATCATTCTATGACACGTGTTGCAAGTTGTCAGATTGTATTAAAATGGTTATAAAGTTTTAAATGCCTTTAAAACTGTAATGCTGACGGACGAACAGATAAGGAGTGATCAGAATAGCTCATGCTATGATTGTGGACCAAGAAAACATAAAAGCTTAAATTTAATACATATTTTAATACATACCCGATCTTTTTTCTCCGGAACCTCCCCCAAAGCCACCACCCCTAAAAAATCAGTTGGAAATTTTTACTTAATATTACATTCTGTATACAGTACTGCCAGCAATTACAAAGTCGCTAGTCTTTTTTAGCGAACTGATAGAAGTTGAAGTTGACATATTAAAAACTGAAGATTTATCTCTAACTGCAATAAAATAAGTATCTTACAACAGTCTTGTCTTGAAATTATGTTTGTCAAAACATAATGACACTGCTATCATTTATCATTGAATGATCAATATAAACTTTTTGCGACAGTTCTTAATTCAGCAATGGCTATATACTGGCTTCAGCACTCAGGGCTTTTCATCAGAAAATCGGGAAGAGGCCATGGCATTTCAATTTGGGAAATTCATGCGCAATAAAAATCCATTTTGGGAAAAGATTTACAATCATATTTTCCGTTAGGCGACATTGTCAAAGTCAACCGCAAGTCAAAATAAATTTACGTCCCCCGAGACACGAACTTAAATCCAGGCCCAGAACATAACTGATTGGACTAGTAATACATTACATGTGGTACTGTGCGCTGTTACATTATAGTGCAACGAAAAATCGATACCAGACAAATGCTTTTCCTCTGGAAATACTAAAATGTAAACAAACTTTGGGAAAAACTTACCTAGCATTTTGGGAAGTTGCTCTGCCACAGTTGGGAAAAAATACTACATTTTTTGTTTGGGAAGTGGCTGATATATTCAGCCTCTGTTACACAAGGATGAAAAGCCCTGGCACTAAACTTCACTATTCCGAAAAATATTTAAATATAACCGGAATACATGTATATACCTTGGAGGCCTGTCTCCACCAAATCCACCTCCGCCAGAACCAAATCCACCACCCCCACCACCGGAGCTGCCAAATCCACCCCTTCCTCCACCTCCTCCACCAAAACCGCCTCTTTTCTGTCCGAATCCGCCATCTCCACCTCCAGAACTGCCAGAGTCTGTATTGCGTGATCCAAAACCTCCACCACCTTCTGATCTGTCTCCACCTCCAAAACCACCTCTTCCACCCCCAAAGCCTCCCCTTCCTCCCCCAAAACCACCTGGTTTGCTTTCCCCACCTCCAAATCCATTTGACTTACTTTCACCACCCCCAAAGCCTCCTCTTCCACCTCCAAACCCATTCACTTTTCCTTGATCCCCGGAACTAGAATCATCTTGTCTTAACACACCGCGTCCAAAGCCTTTCTGAGGCCCACTACTCCTGAAGAAAGACATAAAAAATATGATAAACATTCGTTATTCAGCCTTTAATAAAATAGTTTAATAATGTCATCATGATGTTACACTCACACTTTTCTTTTAAGGCTTTCACCATTTACTTGTTATGACAAAATCTGTTTACTCTCAATTGTATCTGCACAGATTCCTGATACTGCAAACAGCTTTAACAGAGAGAAGGATGTTACTATATTACTATGCTCTGTATCTTTTTGTATATGATAGAAAAACTTCTTTGGACCAATTAATTGTTGAATGGTCTCGCTTCCTTTCTGTTCAATTTATATGCATATACAGGGGCCTAGCTAGAGAAATGGGAGCCTTCCTGAGAAAAAAGTGGCGCAGGAGGTGGGGGAGATTTTGTGTCCCCCCCACTGTTTTCCCATAAAGACTTATTAGCTGTTGTTATAGGTCTTTGTTCCTAAAGGTCAAGTTTGATAGTCATATAAACAAATTATAAGGGTGCATTCTTTGTAAGTTAGATGACAAAAATCAGTAGTAGCTGGTATAAAAACGATCCAAACAACTTAATCTTTCTATTGGATTTTTTGAAAAAAACAGATGGGAATCACCACCCTTCAAAAAGTTTACTGGAAAATCTGAGGTCAAACTCATTTTGTTGCTAAAACCGAGATCAAAAGTGTAAGAGCGCTAGCGACATAAATATGTACTCTTAACATGAAGCCTTCACCAGATTCCTGTCATGTGAAACGCCTCGGCACTTTTGTCCCAAGGGTGGAGTTAATGGTCAGAAATGTCTGACCTTTTTTTCCCTTTTTTTTGCAGTATCTTTTACAAAATGGGCGAAGTTGAGGTGTGAAAGCCCCCTTTCGCCCTAGTCCCCCCATATATCAATGGGCAGCTTTCCTCCTCATATAATAAGCAGGAAATCAGAAAGCAACTGCTAAGAAAGGATCATCTCCCTAAAGCACTAGCTAGGTGTGGACAGTTAAAAGGTTCAAACTGTAATTTATGGTCAAATCTGATGAGCACAAGTCTAGCAAGAAATTACTAGTAACCGAATGTCCACCTGCCTGAAGCTTGCTATATGAAAGGTAAGTTTTGAAAGATAAAATGTGTTCTCGACAACAGGCTCGTATGGCAGGAAAAGCACTCATTTTTTAACAAAAATTACACAAAAGAAAACAAAGCTTACCCGAATCCAGAGGACACTGTGGCCTGTAAATAAGATACAAGATAGCATATTTAGTAAAAAGTAATACATAGTACCCAAAATGAATATTTCTTGACAATCCTCGGTGATTTTTAACCCTGATTTTGGGGCCAAAATTCAGACCCATTTCAAACAATGGCTAAAATTTACTGGCAGCGTCAAGAGTCATAGAGGCTAGAGCTGACAGATTTTACTTTTAATCTGATGAAGTCATAATTTAAAGTCTCTGAAATGTTATGAAATATGTAATGGTAAAACTCACTTCCACCACATTCAATTTTGACATTTTGATATTTAATAAAATTAAATTTAATTAGTTGTATTTGTCATAATGGCAATGTACAATTTCTATTATATACACTTTATGAAATGTCAAAAATGAAATCCACTTACAGGTGTTTCATCCCAGTCTTCATCAGCCATTCTCACTGAAAAGATTACAATCATGTGATAACTTAATCTTCTTCTAACAAAAGTTACTACAGGGGCCTAGCTAGAGCAAAATTTTAGGGGGAAGTCACTTCTCCCTGAGCTGAAAATAGGGAGAAGTTTGGCATCTACAAGGAGAAGTGAGAGAGTAGCAAGATATTTGTTGTCTCCCCCACCCCCCCTCCCCAACTGTCATTCCCATCAAAGACCTATTAAGCTGTTGTTATAGGTCTTTGTCGAGTTTGATAGTCATATCAATGTAATTATTAGGTGTGCATTCTTTGTAAGTTAGATGACAACAATATCTACCGGTAGTCCGCATGGTATAAAAAAAACGTATACCAAAACAAAACTAAAATTCTTTCTATTGGTAAAATATTTTGTGAAAAATAACAGATGGGTAATCAAGTCCATCCTTCAACAAGTTTAACTGGAATATCTGAGGTACGAAACTCATTTTATTGACTGGAAATACAACCGAGATACAAAAAGTGTACATAATTTCGGATAGACGCTTACGCGGACATGTCTTTGATCTGATGTCGAAGCCTTCACCATGATTATCAGTCGTGTCATATTGTGAAATCAGCCTTCAGGCAAGCTTTTTGTCAGTCACAAATTGATTGACGGGGTGGAGTTAATGTTCAGAGAAATGTCTGACACTATGTTTATTCGCTTCATTGTTTATTGAGATATTTTCGGGCGAAGTTAGTTTCGCTTTTGTCACAGAAATGAGCGAAGTTGAGGTGTGAAAGGCGACTTTGTCGCCCTAGTCGCCCCCTCACTAGGCCCCTGTTACTAGTCTTGCAAAACTTGCCATTATGCATAATTCTAGTCTCATATCAATAGTAGATTACCGTATTTTCCCGTGTATAATACGCACTTTTAATTCAGATTTTAGGGCTTCAAGGAAGGGGTGCGATAACACCGATGTAGGATCTCGGACATTTTTTCCAGCTTAAAATGTTGAAATCGTATAAATTAGCGTAGTATTGGGTTTTTACTGAGCGGATGTTTCCCGTTTTTACTACCGACTCATATGAAGAGCACGGGGGTTTCCTAAAACCAAACACTTGCCAAAGGCATGTACAAACTGCCGTAAATTTGATAGTTTTCTTTCAAGTTTCAATAAAAATTTACTTTGTTAGAACAGTTTGTTGTCTCTTTTAATTATCAAACTTTTGCTGATAATAAATATTCTTTATTGGTAAACAAACCCTTTATGTATAATTGCTTGTTTTCCTGTTCTTTTATGGCGCCGTAATTCGAAGGAGTTTGTTGAGAAGGTGTTGACATCTTGAGAAAATAATTATGTTCTCAAAGTCCCTTGAATAAGCTGACATTTTTGGTTTTCATACTATCTTTCAAATTTTCATAATATAGTATAACTGCCGTATTGTCCTTTTACTTAAAATCTACCGTGCTCCATACCATGATTACTGACCGAAAGGCATAATTTTCGTATATTATACAGAGGCACCCCATTTTAACCCAATCGAGGGTGCGTATTATACACGGGTGAAACCGAAATACGGTAACATCTTTTAAATGTATGCTGCAGGCCTTGACACTAACTTTTCTGAGTGGGGTCCTTGGGGGATCCCTTCTGGAAAAATTTGGTGTCCCTGACATCAAAACTTGGGATCTCACCCTTTTTTCCAAAAAAAAAATTGTCGAACATCAGTTTGTTCAGTAGGCTTTGAAACTCAAGGGTCATCGACTCTTCAGCAAAAATCAAATTTTCAAGAGTCAATGGTCATAGGATTGTCATCATCTACTCGAGGCTACTAGCATATTATATTTTTCAGTTTGCAGTAGCATTTTCTATAATTCATTTTTGCTAGCTGATAAAAATTCACTAAAAACACAGTTTGTTTTACTCTGACCTTAATAACTTGCTTGAAGTGGCTTCTAACATAATTATGTATGCAGTGTGTTTTAAGAATTCTGTGGGCAAAACAGTTACAGTGCTCGACATATGTGAAGTTTTGCCCATTTTGGATTGTAGATTGTCTTAACCCATTTGTTACCATAGCAACCAGAGTTTTGCCTTGAATGGAATTCTTTTAACAAACTTGTTAGAGCGCCATGCAGGAACATTTCCCTTAAGTTTCATTGGTACAAACATTCCTCTATCCTAAAAGCTCATCCTTAGCTGGTGGGTCAGCAAAAGGTGGACTTGAAATCCAAAAGTGGTTCCTATTCATATACAGTCTAACCTGCCCTAACGGTCACCTTGATTCGGCGGTCACCTCCAGTAAACGGTCACTCTGGGACGCCCCCGACAAAAATCCTTCTATATTACAACTTGATTAAACGGTCACCTGTCGTCTGCGGCCAGTCTTAGTGCCTCCCGATCGCTTAAAGACTGCTAAAATCTGACCGATTTAAATGGCTGCGTGTCATCCGAATTAAGTGTGAATTTTTCAAAACAATTGACGGAAATCGCGAAAATACCCCCCCCCCAGGGCAGCGGCCAGTCTTAGTGCCTCCCGATTGCTAAAATCTGACCGATTTAAACAGCAACGTGTCATCAGAATCAAGTGTGAATTTTTCAAAACAATTGACGGAAATCACAAAATACACCCCCGAGCGCAGCGGCCAGTCTTAGTGCCTCCCGATCGCTAAAATCTGACCGATTTAAACG
This sequence comes from Saxidomus purpurata, assembly GCA_022818135.1. Lineage (NCBI taxonomy): Eukaryota > Metazoa > Mollusca > Bivalvia > Venerida > Veneridae > Saxidomus > Saxidomus purpurata. The sequence goes on from JAFMSR010000005.1 coordinate 10,063,407, forward strand.
GCCACGTGTCATCCGAATCAAGTGTGAAATTTTCAAAACAATTGACATAAATCGCGAAATACAACCCCGAGAGCAGCGGCCAGTCTTAGTGCCACCCGATCGCTAAATGACCGCTAAAATCAGACGGATTGAAACGGCCACGTGTCATCCGAATCAAGTGTGAAATTTTCAAAACAATTGACAGAAATCGCGAATACACCACCGAGGGCAAACTCTTTAATGGCCAAGCTGCTTGACCAAACTGCTATGTTTCATGAATATCGTAATTTTCATAGAACGGGCTGCGAATCAAAGCCTATTGGTGCCGGTAGGTGTTAAAAAGTTTGTTGTTGATGAATCAAAATCGAAGAAACATTATTTAAAATCCGCCTAAATAGCTACCAATTATCGATAATAAGCAGTACAAACTTACTTCTGACAGGATTTTTTAATCGTATTGTCATTTCTGCACCTTAGAAATACACAGTAAAAGTGGCAGCTAATCCGACTGTCACCATGGTAATAGGTATACAATTATCACAGGTAACGCGCATACAACGATTCGTTTTACCAGATACCCGATACGGGCGTTTTGCTATAGCCCGGTGCATGTCGTCTGCTCGAACATAATATTGGCAAACAAAATAACTTTTCAAAATTTATTAAAATTTTAATGTTACTGTTTTACTTATGATATATCAGACTGTTGTCTAGAATTACTTTTTCATGTCTCAAACTGTCAAATATCTCGGCCTGTTTGATGCCACGTGCTTCGCTAAGATCAAACAAAGCTCACATGTACAATGTGCGTCGGTGTTTGTTCTTTGATCTCCTGACACCTGCGGCTTTATCTTTATGAATAAAAGAGGTTGCAGTAAAAATTAACAATTCGGCTCCATTGTTACTGGAAAAACGTTGCCTTTGACAGTTAATGGAAACAATAAATGACTAAAAAACGGACACGCTGGAATGCCGCGATTTTCTTTAAAACAGAACATTTTGATTTAAATACAGAACAATTGGAAATATTAACTGACAAATACTTTTAGCATTCACAACTCAGTCAGTGTTTTAATGTTTCCGGCAGTCTGTGAATTACAACACACAGAGTCGTGTCAAGAGACGTTTGCTCATTATCCGTGTTACAAACTCCGTCTTTGAAATTCGCCGGTCTATTATTTTCAGTTTTATGATTGTTTATCAATTAACACCTTTGATAACGACCGAGACGAACATGTCTTAGTTGACACGTAGTGTCTAATTAGCTCCGCCTTCTTTCGTGTATTAGCCAACAGACGACAATCGAGTTTTGACTGACGGCGAAATCGCCGAGATTTGTAACCACGCTCCATCTACTTTCATATGTTAGCCAATAGACGACTGTTTTTGATTGCCGAGATTTGTGACGTATAGGAAAAAATAAAAAGAATAATTTCCTGGTTTATGTGACATCAATTATGTACGTTTTTCGTATGAAAATACAAGACTTGTCCAGTCAGTGAAAAACGTTCCCTGAAAATCCACAAGCCAGTCAGACTTGTGCTATTGCAGTTTTTACTGGCCAATAAGAAAATATAGTGGCCTCGGGCCAGCGGACCACCGCTAATTTCGAAGACTGTATAAACATGCTAAAATAAGGGGTGCTCCAACCAAAAGATAAGGTGACCACACACATTTTTCTCCAAGGACTGCCAACACGATGCATTTGGTCATTATACAAGACGATTTCACATTAACAATAAAACTACCAACACCACTAACGCAATGTTGCACTATACAAACAGATCCGAAAATGTATGTGGTCACCTATTCCTGTTGGATTTCTCTGGGAAACCAGAATTTCGATTTTTTCCCCAAGGATACGACAGTTCTACAACTGATAAAAATACATAGCATGCTGGCATTAAACGTGTTTAACACACTTGCATTTTAAGAACTGAATTAATTTACAAATGGTAAAACCTAGGTGGAGTTTCTTGGCTTGAAAATGTGTGTTAATTTTCCTGTCTGTCCTCTCTTCGCGCTCTATTACGACGGAGCCACGTGACTTGCAATTCCGGATATCCGTTTTATTCCGCAAATGGATCGAAGCGGATAATTGTTACTTACGAAACGGGTTTAAAATATTTATAAAATAACACGGACCTATATATACACGCCGGGGGAACCCGCATATGAAGTGCAACATGCACTACCGTAAAAATCATATGCGGAGCTTCCGGAACTCCATATGCGGATGAATTTAAAGGAAAAACAAGGTAGGTGATGTTACATGTGTCCATTTTTCATATAATCAAAGAAAAATTGCAAAAAAAACTCGAATGCTATTCGACCCTCACATAAATTCCGCATCTCTCCGTATATGTTGTTTGCTTGAAAGTTTAAAAATGACAATGAAAACTTTGAACAAAGTGTCTGACAAATGTGAAAGAAAGTAGTCAACAATTATGAATGATCATGTTTTTGTTATAAATCGTATTTCTGGCGAGGTATGAACGAAGAATATTAGAAAATATGTACATATATGCTCTTGGAAGAAAACAACATTACACAAAAATGATCTGGGAAAGAATTCCTCGGCAAAAATGTAGATGCACTACATATGCGCAGTGTGCACTCCATATGTGCTATAAGATGTTGTATGGGATTGTTCAAAACTTATTATTCATAACGCACTGCTTCTTGAGTTATTTTCAACAAAGTTAGAATGATACACTAATAGAAATCCGTTTATTGTAGCAAATGTCATATGTAAAATTTTAACAAGCAAAGACTAGTGTGATACTAGTAGCTTAACTTATTGTGATATATGGCTTTACACACGTTTATATACATCAGCATATAACGAAATAAGATTTTTATCACAAAAGCTCACTTGACCCCTTCTCCGGAATGTGAGCTAAAAGTTTAAGTGTACACTGTGTAGCACAAGGATTAATGTCTCTCACTGGCGGGCTGAGATCAATCATGGGCCCAGCAATTATATTTCACATCGGCAACGTTTAACCCACAAGACCATCCCAGTTTGAACAAAATTCATGATAGGAATTTCTCCCAAAACAGTTTTAATTTTGTGCCTATAAATGAAGATACCATTATCTAAAATAGTTGATAAGTTTAATGTGAGGCTATTAAATATATGTTAAATGCTTAAGTATGGTAAATTTTCACTCATTGGACCGCTTACTAGTTTAATAGATTCTCCATCTACTCTAACAATTTTCCAGATATATTAAAATAAGCACAAGTAACACGTCTTTTTAAGAAGAGTGACGCTTTATTTCAATCTAATTACAGAACTGTAAGTATTCTGCCCATACCTTCAAAAACTTTTATAGATTTTTAGCTCACCAAGTTTCAACTTACGTTGACACTAATTTTGACATTTTTATGCTTTCAGGAAAGGTCATGGTTGCCAGACTGTAATACTAACATTGTTGGATGACTTGAGGCAGGCCCTCGACGAAAATGAGTATGTAGCAGCAGTCCTCCTGGATCTGCCTAAAGCCTTTGATTGCCTCCCTTACAATATTATTCTAGCAAAATTGTTATAACATGGCTTGTCTGAACTCATGGACTTGTATAACTGAAGGTGTGCCTCAAGGTTCAATTTTAGGCCTGGTAATGTTTAATGTATTTATAAATGATATTCGTTTGTTTCATACACAGGGGTACATTATAATAACTATGCTGACGACAGCACCTTGTCATTTCATTCGCCAAACTTTCATGCATTAATACAAGTTTTGCAAACTGAAAATAATGTTCTTCTTGACTGGTTTAAATGTAACAAAATGCAAGCCAATCCAGACAAGTTTCAGTCAATAGCAGTAGTCAAAAGATCATTTTTGAAACATCCAGTTTTTATCATAGGGTCCAGTAACTATCCTGTGAAGATACAGTTTAACTATTGGTCACAGATACGGATTACAAATTAAAGTGACATTATGCGCATATTACTGCACAAACTGTATTTTTGGTGACAGTTTTATAAAAGCAATTTTTGGTTGCTGTGCATTTAAATGTGTTAAATTAATGATTATGCCGCATTAGTATTTGAAGTTGGTGCTTTAGATATAAAAAAAAATCGGACTGATAAAATGACAGTTGAACGTGTCGTTGTTGATGTTGGTAGAGATTTCGGCAGTAGAAGGGAAGCAACTCCTGCATGCAGTTGTTCTGTTCTTAAATTGACACTCCCAGTCAAATAAGAAAATCAATATTTTGAAAGTTATTTTTTCATACTGGTAGCGGGAAGAGTTTGGTGTATTGGGTTAAAAGTTATTATTTCCTCTACACTTTTGTACACACACCATTTTCAGCTGGATTATGCGCATAATGTCTCTTTAAGTTTTGACAATCTGTAAAAAGGCAGAAAGGCAACGAAATATTTTGAAGCGAATTGGAAAAGATTTAATTAAACTTAAAAAGCTGAACATTTTCACATATTCATTTTGTCGAATTTCAATTTCTGCTCTATGGCTTGGCACTTTTGTTCTGAAACAAATACTTGAAAAAAGGAAAAAAATACAAGAAAGGGCTCTGAGATTTGTGTATAAGATTACTGTAAACTGCATGCTTTGTTTACTGTTTGTAGTATTTCCGACAAGAAATATAACTTACCTTATCTTATCTTATTTCAACCCAGTGTGACTATATTTGTTCACCGAGACGTACATTTTTTGCGGTGGACAAGAAATTTTCCTGATAATATCAGTATCAAACAAACTTTTCTTTCCTTGTAAATAATTTTACAAGTGACATTTGCTACAATAAACGGACTTCTTTCGTGTATCATTTTAACTTTGTTGAAAATAACTCAAGAAATAGCACGTTATGAATCATGAGAGTTTTGAACAATCCCATACAACATCTTATAGCACATATGGAGTGCACACTGCGCATATGTAGTGCATCTACATTTTAGCCCAGGAATTCCTTCCCAGATCATTCTGTGTATGTTGTTTTCTTACAAGAGCATATATGTACATATTTTCTAATATTCTTCGTTCATACCTCGCCAGAAATGCGATTTATAACAAAAACATGATCATTCATAATTGTTGACTACTTTCTTTCACATTTGTCAGACACTTTGTTCAAAGATTTCATTGTCATTTCTAAACTTTCAAGCAAACAACATATATGGAGAGACGCGGAATTTATGTGAGGGTCGAATAGCATTCGAGTTTTTTTGCAATTTTTCTTTGATTATATGAAAAATGGACACATGTAACGTCACCTACCTTGTTTTTCCTTTAAATTCATCCGCATATGGAGTTCCGGAAGCTCCGCATATGATTTTTACGGTAGTGCATGTTGCACTTCATATGCGGGTTCCCCCGGCGTGATATATATAAATTGTTGAATTGTATGAAACGCGTAGCACAGTTAATTTAGTTATTAATAATTAAATCATTATTTTAAAGCCATATCAAGTCATTTTTATTTAATTCATTATATATTCTCGGCTTCGCACATCCGGGCACTGATTAAAATATCTATATTCGGGAAAGGTGATTCCTCGTCTTTCTTCGACGGTCTGTATGCATCTTTACTTATAAAAAGCGTAAAATGAAAGAAGAAAAATGAAAGAAGACGAGTGTCTACCATTAGCTTATTATCATAGAATTGAATTTAAAGTAATTCTGTGTTGTTAAAAGCTTTCTGTTTCATTCGAAATAAACTTAAACTTGCATATGGTTGCACGGTAAAGACCGAATTTTCACCTTTCACCGAGTGACGAAATAAATGCGATCTAATAATCCGATTGGTTAACTAGCTAGTATGACGTCACGGCGAAGCCGAGAATAATTGCCTTTTCCGGCATTTAAAGGGTTTTAAACCTTAGGACTATATAAACTCATATATAAGTCCCTGGATATAATAGGCAAATGATGGACCTATATAGATTTAAATATAGGTCCTCGCATGTATTTTGTTAGTCGGAAATTGCTTGATTTTGTCTTAAGCAGTATGGTTGCGTATGCCTGTAACTTGTTGGTTTGTGTGTATGGTACATGGTTCATTGCTACGACGTTGTTTTTCTTATATTTGTGATGCTACTTATGTCTAAACATTAAAGTAAGTGAACTGATATATCCCCATCTGTGCTGGTTTCTATTTTTATGGACAGTCTAAGATAGATAGATTTATTTCAATATAATATGTACACTAACATGGTTATAAACAATTTCGATCATCTACATCTACATATACGGGGATACTCCCAACAATCAATTTCTGATCATAACTGGGAGGTCGGGGCAGTTGTTAAAAGAACATGCTATGTTACATGGTACATGATACATGTATTAAGAGAGTAAAAGTAGTACTACATACAACTTGGTTAAAAATAAAAACAGGACGATGACATTAGTCCATATATGAGTCTAGGCCAGATGTGAAGCACTGAAGATTCACACTGTCCTTGATGTTATAAGGCAAGGCGTTCCAGTATCTGATCGTGCGAGGGAAACGGAGTTCATATGATATTGTGTTCTTTAAAATGGTATGTTATAGTTAAGATTTCTAGAGACTATCAAGTGGTTATGGTCTACAATGACGAGGTTGTGTGATATTTTGTACAACGTTATTAATGATGCGTGTATTCTTCTATGTTCTAATGTCTGCCATTTAAGAGTTTCAAGCATTGATGTTACGCTGCTTTGGTAAGAGTAATCATTCAAAACATATCTGGCTGCAGCCCTTTGTACCTTTTCTATTTCATATGATACGTTTTTCTGCCATGGGTGCCATATAGTGTTACAATATTCTAACTGTGGACGGACGTATGTTTTGTAGGCAGTTTCTTTGATATTACGGTTGTTACATTGTACATTTCTTTTTATGAATCTAAGAGTGTTACTAGCTTTTGAAGAAGTAGTTTCAATATGTTTTTTCCAACTAAAGTCATCACTGATGGTAATCCCAAGGTATTTAGCATTTTCTGTAGTTTTTAGTTCTTGATTGTGTAATTTATATGGAAAGGTGATGTTTTTTCTTCTTTTTTTGAGATTCTTATGATTTCGCATTTATCAGGATTGAATTCCATAGACCACTTACGCTCCCATTCTTCTAATGTTGTCAAATCATCTTGAAGTTTGTTAGAGTCTACTGATGAGTCGATGGTGAGATATATGATTGCGTCATCAGCAAATAAGCGTATCCTACTTTTAACAGAGTCGGGAAGGTCATTGATGTAACAAAGGAAGAGAGACGGGCCCAAGACAGAACCCTGGGGTACCCCTGACAGAACTGGTAAAGAATCAGAGTGTGAGCCTTCAACTACTACTGATTGGGAACGATTAATAAGGAAACTTTGAATCCAAGATAGAGATGTTTTGTTGATACCAAGTTTCATGAGTTTATAGTGAAGAAGTTGATGATCGACCTTGTCAAAAGTTTTTGAGAAATCCATTACAATGAGATCTGTTTGTTTTCCAGATTGGAGATTGTCAAAAAATTCTTGTGTAAAGGATAATAGTTGAGTCTCACAGCTGTGTTTGGATCGAAAACCATATTGAAAAGGTGTGAGAAGAGTGTTGCTATCAAGATGGCGCATGATGTTTGAGACCATGATATGCTCCATATCAGCACTATATCATATCATATATCACAATAAAACATACTATTGAAAAAAGTGACACGAAATGAATTATAAAACTAACAATGCTTACAGTGACAATGAGAATCAATGGGAAGATGATTTTTATGAACCATGGTAAACAGATTATACACCGGAGATAACACACACAAAAAAAAGACAAAGTTTCCTTTGCATGTGCGCTTGAACTGGAATTCCCAAGCTGTTGACATTTCCTTGAGAAGATAACAACATCAATAACAATAATAAAAATAAAAAGAACAATGCTGCTGCTGTTGCTGCTGCTACTAGTGCTGCTACAGCTACTGCTACTGCTACTGCTACTAATAATAATGATAATAAAAATAATAATGATGATAATAAAAATAAAAATAATAAACAAAAAAATAATAATAATAAAGATAATAATAATAACCGGGAAACTTAAATAATCTAATTTCACTGTAACGCCAGTATTCGCTATTGTTTTTAAGAGATCAAATACCTAGTTGATTTGATGTCGTTATTCACATGCTTTATAGTGCTAGATAAAGTACATGCAACATGGAAGTTAAAACTTCATGAACACTTCTTGGGTCACGGGAACTTAAGTTCGAAACAGGTAGTCCCCAATGTTCCAGAGGCCATTAGCTTAGATCTATAACAAGAGGTGTGTATCAAGGTTCAATTTTAGGCCCGTTACTGTTTAATGTGTTTATAAATGATATACAGGGGGCTATTATATAGCTATGCTGAAAACACCTTGTTATTTCATTCGCCAAACTTTCATGAATTAATACAAAATTTTCAAAATGAAAGTAATGTACTTCTTGACTGGTTTCGGGACAAATTCAGTCCACATCCTTTTTTTGAAATAGGGTATAGTAACATATCCTGTGAAGACACAGTTCAACTATTGGGTATAAATATTGATTACAAATTAAATTTTGACAAGCGTATTGGGAACATTTGTAAAAAGGCCGGAAGGCAGCTAAATATTTTGAAACGAATTGGAAAAGGCTTAATCAAACTTAACAAACTGACAATTTTTCATACTTTTGTCAAGTTTCAATTTCTGTTCTATGGGTTATCATTTTGTTCTGAAATAAATACTTGAATAGTGGAAAAAATACAAGAAAAAGCTCTAAGATTTGTGTATGATGATTACTCCTCTTCTTACAATCAACTACTAAGAAGAATTAAGCTTCATTCAGTATATGGCTACATAAACTTTTTAATTATTGAATGGTTTAGCATCCCAGGTTTTGACTGACTTTGTTAAGAAAAGAAATCTATAAATTTTCGCTGTTCAAATATTTAGAAGTCCCACATGTAAAATCTACAACATTTGGTAAACATCTTTCAGATAATCTACACCGGTACTCTCGAACTCCCTTCCAGAGTATTTGAGATCTGCCTCCAGTTTTAGATAATTAAGGCAATTAATGTCCTCTTGGACTGGTGAAAACTGTAAATGTATTGCCTAAACCAAGTGCAGCAGTTCACTAAGTCAGTATATTTTATGTTTTGATGTTGAATCGTATTTATCAATACATGTATATATCAAGTTATTTAAAATATGTTTCCTATGATTTTGAGAACACTTTGAAAACTGTCTATATTCTTAAATGATATTATACACACGAAGAGAGTCCTCTCCTGAAATGTTACCACTCAGTTATTCACTGTCTTAAAACATTGTATTCCGATGCTTGTAAAAACATCTTACATGTACACATGTATTTAGAAAGTTTATAGCTGTCAAAAGCTCTTAGAGCTTATGTTTTTTACTGTTTATCGTCTTGCCGACATGAAATTAATCTTATCTTATGTTCTTGCATGGTTTAAACACTTTAGAGGGGCTTCACCGGCCAAACGTCATGCCCATTTTTGGCTTTGAACCATTTCTATTTTCTATATGTTGGATTTTGTATAAAAGCTCCAGACGGTGGCAGTGTAATACAACTGGGAACAGAACACAAAAGTGATTTTACTTTTTCTTTTTAGTTGTTAAAATGCTCGTATGTTTGACTTCAACTTGCTACTGCCCAACAATCGGCATTAATTATTACTGACAGCAGCAGCTTTTTAAAAATATTACGTGCAAAAGTACTGAGACAAAAATGATATACAATGTGCAAAACTTTTAAAAGTAGGAGCCCAGCAAACCGACAAAGGTCTGGAGGCTCGACTACACCGTATGTATGACAACAGACTGTTCCTTATCCTGATATACCCGGTACAGACGCTTGGGGTATGGACCTTACGACCCGCCTCCATACGTTGAAGCGGAATTAGTATGGGAGTGGGTGGCAAGGTCCGTACCCAAAGCAGCACCTGTGATACCTGAGGTTGGGGATTAGACAGGAATTAGCGTGATGCTGGGTTTTATTTAACTTCGGAATTAGATAGTTTAAGATCCTTGAGGTATTAAATTGTGGTTATTCATTGCTACGAGTTCAGTTCTAATCTTAGAGTACTACTAGTGGTGTTTGGTTTGTTCTTTCCTCTAAGGGTTTTTAATTGCGTGCACTTATCGTGTCTGACACACTGCAGTTGTAAAAAAATGTCAGTAAAAATGTCATTGTCACGGAAACTGACAGCTGTCCACACAAGTCCTACAAGAGTATTTATCGCATGTAATCTGGCCTGTTCTTTCTATCTTTTTTGCGTAAGTGCACATCCATACAACGTCAAGGACCTTTATGTCAGAGACAATGTCGATTAAAAGTACAAACTTTGTATCAGTTCGAAAGTTTAATTGCGCCATTAAATTATTTCTTGATTGCTTGAAGTTCTGTTTACGCAATACCGACGTATTGATTGCAAGCGATACGATTGGTTAACCCACTATGCACATCATTCTCTAATATGATATCGTGTTTGGAATTATAGTAATTTTCAGCAACAACTACATTGTACATGCAAATGATCACTAAACAGACATTTCACCCTCTTACTTCTCTGTGCATCAACAAGAACATTTCTTGTAAGGGAGCACTACACATGAATTTGAAAAAACTCACAAAAGTACTGAACAATCACGCGTTTTTATTCAGACAACATTTGTGTCCAGTCCATGACTTCGCCATGTAATAAAGTATGTTGAAATAGTATCACGCTCATGTTTGCCATGACTGTGTATAGTAGCAGTGTCAATTGAAACAATCAGCTCCCTTGAAGTCAGATCAAGATCATGTGAGGGTCGAGTATGTTTATAACTGGCAACGACCGTTGACTTTATAGAGGTAAACATATTTCAACGACCCGGATACTTGCGGATTTAAGCAAAAAGATAAAGGTCCAGCAATAAATGTTTAATGTTATCAGTCCTCATCTGCCAACGCACACTGAAATTTACATCTTCAAGACAGTTTCTCATTTTTTATATGTGGTCGTGTTTTTTAAAAATTCATAATTTTCTGTGAAGTAAACAAGTAATAAAAGTTGTCTTAAATTGGTTGATATCGTAATAATTTATTGACCAAGTTCTGCCCGATAGTACCAGAATATCAATATTGGTCAGCTCTCTGTGCAATCAATAAACATCGAAACGAAACGGATTTGTATAATAACTCGACTTTTGTTTTTATTTGTGTGCGACGCCAGTCACTCGCATTTATCAGCCGTATTTCAAGACACCCATCCTCTACTTTTAAAACCGAAGCAACTAAAAATTTTGAACACAGCTCTACAACACAGGTATGCTTCAATTTGAGCAAAAGTGTTAAAAAATTAATCTAGTCTAGTGTAGGCGGCAATACTACATACAATGGGCAACTATCAAAAGGTTGTATAAACATTTCCCCTACAGTGGTCACCTCCCTTTGCATTATTATGAATAGTTTGCCGCGGTAGGTTAGAACATTATCAGTTGAATAATTTTAACACGAAAGCAGTCATACAAAAATGCCAGATCCTACGGCATTTTTCTTGAAAAATAGATGACCATGAATTGAATAAAACCTAACTAGGTCCTGTTCTTCATTAAAATACCTTCTCTTACACGTCAGACAAAATCTTATGTATTTTGTCTTTCAGAATTGATTTAGGCAGCCATATTCAAACTGTTACCAGTTAATTTGGACCGTATTTTAATAAAGTTGACAGGTAATGAGCACTTCATGTGGTAAGTCCGAATGGGCCGAAAGATAAATATTTATTCTGAAACACTATGAATTTCTTGTGTACCCATAAATTTGCATATTTGCGTAGTTTAAATCACAAAAGAATAAACTGAAATTTTCAAGTCAGCTTTTAAAAGAATAACTTAGCTCAGGTGTAGGAAATTACCTTTGATAAATATTTCAGGTAAGACCGGGCTTATTTTGTAAGACCGGGTTTGTTTTAACATAATCTGAAGGAGGGGTGATTTTAAAATTATGTCTTTTAATACATGTAGCTTTACGTAATAAAGATACAGAATTAAGACAGATTTAAAACGTCTGAAATATTAAAAAAAATGTAACTTTTATTCTCTCAGCATAATGGGTTATATTTTTGCATTTGCTAAGAAATTACGGTTTGCTAAGAAATTTGCGTTTGCCAGGAAAGCTACCGGTCGTCAAAATTAACAATAGAGACATCAGATTTGGCGATAACATACACATACAACTATAAAATATACAGCGTATAAAAGTGAACAACCATAGTACTATTTCCGTATTAAAACACTTTACTATTAGTTTTAGACACTGTCGCAACTATCTTAGATGACAGATGAATAGAGCTACACGAAACCGATGAATTAAATTAACTTTCAAGATTACACCTATACACTATTATGTTTCACCGCATTAATGATAAATTCACTTAACCTCTGTCATATTTTCATTGCTTTGTATCAGACATCCAATGAAAAAGCTTGCAATTTCGAATATACGGCTGAATTGTCAACTCGTTATTTGTTCGCAATGACTGTTCATCCGTAATATATTTTTGGTCTTACTAACACACTTCAACAATTTATGACACATGTGCAATGAAAATAGCAAAAATAGATACACAAGTGGGAGTTTGGAAGATATATCCTTAAAACAATATGATTCTTACATTAATAACAACTTATTGATGCTATAAACTGAGATTTTTGTCAGGATGCATATAAATGAAAATTGTATTAAGTGCGATGCATAAGCCGACTTTGAAAAATATGTGGAGGATATAATCTACGATTTAGTTGTGGTTCATTGGCTCATTTAAACTTGCAGGATTTATTTTAGAAAAGAATATAAAAATCATACTGGACAAAAGAACGCACTTCTTTAAATCTTACGAATTTCAGAGGAACACGTACAGATGGGCTCAAAATCGAGTAAAACCAATTTAAGTCCGCAGTCCATTCAAGAATTGAAAAAGGATGTGGATCTTACACCAGAAGAGATACAAACATGGTATAAGGAGTATTTGACCAGCTTACGAGGGGGTCAGCAAGAACTGACCAGAGAAGAATTTAAGAGGGTTTATAATTCTCTATTTCTCGGAGACGCCTCCAAATTCGCGGAACATGTGTTCCGCACTTTTGATAAAGACGGGAGCGGTACAGTGAATTTTAAGGAATTTTTGATCGGACTCTGTGTTTCTGGAAGTGACACTAACACTGAAACAAAGCTTAAATGGGCCTTTAACATGTATGATATAAACGGAGACGGGTTAATAACCAAATGTGAAATGAAGGAAATCGTAGAGGTTGGTATTATTCTCTAGATATATATTTAATGCAAATAGATAGTTATGCTTTCTTTCTAGGTTAAAGTTTCTAAATAGAAAGTCATATTTTTAAGTGTATGTGTTAGCTCTAATTTGTGTATTTTATTGAAGATTTATTTGTTGTTTTTAAGCTTAAGTAATAGATATTAGTGTCTCTAGTTTAAGGCTTGTATTTAAGTTGAAAAATATAATTCAAGAACGTAAAACATTACACTGGTACAACTATTGCAACCGCCGTTTAGTAAACGGAGTTTGTTTTTACTTAATTTAAGATGAGAGAAATTTGTTGTGTATAATTGGGGAAGCGTTTTCCCAACACGAAATGTTTAGGGTTGGTTATAGTTTACACGCACTGATAATGTCAAAATATTTTGAAAGGAGGATATTTTATTGCATGTTTATCAAACTAATTTATCTCTATGTTATTTAAAACGAGCAGACTTTTGCAGCAGGTAAAATACAAATCTATTTCGCCGATAAATGTGAAGTGTACTTTTTAATTCATCAGATAAGAGAACCTACCATTTTCTTTTTAGAGTAAAACATCTAATATCAGTAGACTTGCAAACATTGAGCATTTTGGCATTATTCAGAGAACTATATAACTGAGGACACTTTAGAAGGTTATATTAAAGAAATAGTAAGAGCTCATGATCAGGTTGTACACAGTGATGGCAAATCTACTACAATCCACTACAATAAATTTGTTAGTAAGACGTGCATTTCATTATGCATGTCTGCTTTGTATTATTGGTACTCATGCATCAAGACATTCATGTTATCGAGGATATCTCGGGATTGTTACTTTTCGAGAAGTCTATTGTCATATTCGAAAGTATTCAAATCACCAATTATAACGTCTTCTTTGGATTTCATACTTCAGGCAATCTACAAAATGACGAATGCTATGGTACCACAAGAACTTGACACGCCAGAGAAAATGACTGATAAGTTTTTCGAGGAGTTTGATCGGAACAAGGATGGACAGATTACATATGACGAGTTTAAGAATGGGGCTGTCAAAGATCCTGTGATTGTAAATCTCCTTGAATGTGACCCCGATCCGGATAGCTGAGGATCGTTTTTTTTTTCACATGTAGACTAGATCTACCAAACTAGCAAACTTGTTCAATATATCTTAAAGAGAATCTAGACTACACGTGTGTGAATTCGAATGTTGGTGACTTACTGATGACTTACTGATGAATGCATACATGTATATAAAACCTTTCTTGACTTTTTGCTCACATGGAAACACAACGTGGTCAGGGTGAGCTTTTATGATATAACGTAACCGTCGTCTTAGTGTGTTCAAACGTAAACGTTTCACTGCTAACTAAACCTGTTATGAATTTGATAAAATTTGGTACAGTTGACATTCGCATGCACCGTCACCAAAACTATATGTTGATGCTTGAATACCAACAGAAAAAAATTGAAAAGATGTATTCTTGACTGAAAATATTGATCTGAGTTTAGTTTCATTGTCACAAATGATCATGTAATGACTGTCTTCTTTCCTGTTTAAATTGAGGTGAGAGAACTCAAGTGGGCAATATAGCACTATCATGGCACTGATGTTAGTAGAATATGATTTTATACCTTATATAATGTAAACAAGAACCTTTTTAATACATGATAATGCTGCTATGTATTCTTCTATTGTTGTTTAATGCCTCCAATAAGTTTTTGCAGCTACTAATTTGGATTGCAAATGAAAATAACAGTTCACAGCAGTTAGTACAGTACATGTACTGTTTTAGAATTTTCTCAAAAAGAGACTAGACCACAAGTGAATATATTAGTGACTAAGTGATGAATGCGTATGTGTATACAAAGTCCTTCCTAGATTTTCGCTAACCTGAGCACCAAGTGAGGAAAACGCTGTGTTCACTGTCGCTTTATGCTTTCAATGTTTTGATTCTGACAATATGGTGGCATATTTCTGCAGTAAGCTACTTATATTACGCCCATGTTAATTATATAGTTAACCACTTGATATTTGTCTATTTACAAATTCGCGAGCACTTTCCAAGTAAGACAAATGTTAGTGCTTAAAATCTTGCACTACTTTCCACGGCAAGTTAACGTTCGTGAATTTGTTAATATTTATCAAGTTACTACGGAAGCGTATAATGGTCGCCAGTTGGTAAATATCTATGTATATTTGATGCGATAATATCGCTTCATGTTTGAAATCTAATGAAGAAAGTGCAAGATAATAATAGAAATAATTGCATGATAATTGTAGCATTCGATGCTAAAGAATCAGCGAGAAAAATAATTTTAAACGGTGTAGTTTTTTAATGAAAGATTTATCTTGCTTGTGTAAGATAATTTATGGCTAAAGATGAGTTATTATCTAGCTCCAACATCAATGGGATTGGGTAGATGAGTGATGAAAATGTTCTCATAATGCTCTTAGGTGAGCTATTGTGATCATCCGATTTCTGTCTATTTGTCTGTCCGTCCGTCCCAATGTCCGTCCACGCTTACATGTACATTATGAAGTCTAATCATCATGAAAATTGGTCAGATTATTTGTATTGATGATTGAAACCGGGTGACGCGGGATTAAAACCAAGATTCCTATGGCAAATGATAGAAAAATAATTGTGAATTTTGTGAAGCCACATTTTGTACCCAATCGTATTTTAACTTTGTCAGAGTGTTGTCTTGATGAAATGTGGGTCAAAATAATTACGTGGGATCAAAACCTATGAAATTGGGTCTCGTGGGATCAAAAACTTGTACTTCAGGTCGATTCATAAAAAAAACCTACGAACACTCTAGAAGCCACATTTGACACACATGCATCAGTCATTTTGAAAATAAGTCAGAGTGCTTGTCTTGATGAACTTTAGCATGATCGAAACTGTGTAACATGTTGACAAGTAAGGTCAGCGGGTACATTGTTTTGAAGCTACACTGAAATTTGGGCTGCGTGTATATTTTTTGCAAGCAGATTTAAAAAATTGTCCTTTGCTGACCTTGAGCATGACCTTTTTACCTACTCCTTGCCTTTTGGAGCGATAGTGCTCAGTTGAGCGATATAGAGCCATCTTAGCCCTATTGTCAGTAAATGATGATATTCGCGGTTAGCTTGGCGCGAGAAAACAACAAATGTACGTCAGATAAAAGCTTGATTTGCCGGACAATATGTGTCGGACTCCTGAAAACATCTCTTTAGTATTTGTTTTAGCAAGATATAATATTGTGCTTGTTTTTTTGACGACTAACGTGTTGCGGAAACAAAGCACTTTGCTTTTAAGCAGTTGTTGTTTTTTCATGGAATAACGCACAACTTCTAAATAATATCAAGCAAAGTCAAGATATTGTCACACACATGTCTAGATGACATAAACAGTAACTAGCGACCATTATACGCTTCCGTAAGTTACTGTTTGCGAACATTTTTACAGTAATATAACTATCTTACATTCGCGAATTGCTAATGAGTTAACGTTAACGAATTGTTCACTAATATATATAGTTACTAATTATCTAGTTACCGTTCTTGAATTATTTTAAAGTAAAATACTTTATCTTACTTTCGCGAAGTGTTTACTAGTTAACCAATTAGCTATTTTACTTTAAAAAGCACAAACTGTTACTGGATGATTAAGTGGTTAACTAGTTAACAATTCGCGTTGCTGCTTATTTAACTAGTTTACGATTCGCATTGCTATACTTATTTAGCTAGTTTACGATTCGCATTGCTACTTATTTAATTAGTTAACAATTGGCGTTGCTACTTATTTAGCTAGTTAACAATTCGCGTTGCTCCTTATTTAGCTAGTTTACCATTCGCGTTGCTACTTATTCAGCTAGTTGACAATTCGCGTTGCTACTTATTCAACTACATGTAGTTAACAATTCGCGTTGCTACTTATCTAACTAGTTAACAATTCGCGTTGCTACTTATTCAGCTAGTTATCAATTCGCGAACATTAGCTTAACGAGGTCAGTAGTGGGAGTTCTTGGCACTAACGACACTCATTATTGTTAAGATATTTATCTTATTTTGAGAGTGTTCGCGAATACGTAACTAGACAACCAGATATAATTCGCAAATATTGAGTGGTTAACTGGATTATTAACACGAACATAAGATCATTAACCTACGGCAGATAATGCCACCATATAATAAAATATCTTAGTACGTTGATAAACAAGAGCTATCAGTAGAACAGCGCGCTCGACTTTTTTCAGTGCTTGCCAATAAAACAAAACTTTGTCAGTAAACAAAACCCCAAGGATGTGTATAAACAAGGGCCACAAGTAGCAAGATATTAAGTCAAGAGTTATCAAACTTAATTCTTTGATATCCCTGAATAATAACGCAAACTTTTAAATTAATACTTCAAGTGGTTAATGATATAAGTGCATGACAGTTCCAGTTGCACACAAGACTTTAACTATGAATTTTTAAGTACAAATCAAGAAACATTTTCACAGGGTTATGTTCTCTTGCTTACAGACAGTTGTCATACAAGAATGAAAATTTTGAAATTTGAATGAAAAGTTGAAAAGGGCCATGATTCAAAAGAAATCCTTCTCCTGCCTACAGATGGGAGTAATGATATAAAAAAGCATTCAAAGTTTCAAAGCAATATCTCAAAGTGGATAGAGTGGCCTATAAGTGGATTTTACGCATATTCAATGTATTGTCTAAGACAAAAAGGGCCATAATTATGTCAAAAACATTGACAGAGTTATGTACTCTTGTCTGTTGATGGAGGTAATGATGATCAATAAGTATGGTAAGTTTGAAAGCAATACCTGTAATGGTTTTGAAATAAAGCGGGGTGATACGAAAAACTTAACCAAGGTGTGACACCAACGCCGACGCCAACGCCGACAAAGTCGAGCTAAAAAAAGTATAAGTTGATGTGCGAAATACCAAAAGAAAAAAAAGCTTTAAAAAGAATCGGCACAGATTATTGACACAGACGATCCTACCCTTTAAAGGTTAAGTCCAGGAACGCAAGTGAGCGAAATAGCACTAGTACTGTCATGGTACTGTGTTGATAAAAATCATGCTTTTATACCGTTTAGAAATAAGCAAGAATTATTTTTTTAAACTAGTACTGGTGAAAAATACTGATGAAGGTACGAGATTGACCCCTGGAGTATACAACCTCGAAATTGGGTAGACGACCTTCCCTTATACATGTTTTCTCTTCTGAAGCATTTAAATGCAAAGCTTAAGTGGCATAAAGCATCCACAAAATATCTATTCAATTTTTTAATCTAACGGTTTCGATGATCTGGGGTAATATTATAACCGAAAGGAAATGGAATTAAAAGTAACATGTTTGTTTTTGCTGTTTTCGTTCAAAGTATCCCATAGGGCATGTTTCTCTTTTGAGCAATATTGAAAGGATTGGTGTACAGAAATATAATCTTAAAATTTAAAAGAAATCTTAAAATGGAACATTTTTAGAGAAACTTGAATGATCAGTATATTATAACACTTGGACAATACCTTTTTTTACTGTCTATAGTCCTGGCTGACCCTAAGTTTTCTCCCCAGGTGAAACTGCTAAGATTCCTGACAGGCACCAGTTGAAGAGACAGATGCAGATACAAGGGAATCTGAGTACTACACCCTAGACCCCTTGGTTCTTTTACATGCCCGGTGTATAGCACCGATACACGGGAAACTACCTCTGGGTTTCTAACCAGTTCATCTAAACACTGAATAGTATTTCTTAAATTTTATGTGACCCAGAGACCACAGAATGTGTAGTCCAGAGCGCTATAAAAAAGTCGGCAAAACTAATTCAGTTCGTACTAATGTTTATAAAACAATGTTTATCGCCTTATGTAAAATCTTAAGAAACTGTGTTATGCGTTCGCCACAAGATCTGAACATATTTCTCTCTCAAACATACCGACGTCATCAATGATTTTTCTGCGAAAATCATCTCTGATTTAACAATTTGCCACATTGAACTATTTATCTTACACGTATTTCAAATCCCTGCCGATTCTGAACATATATTCAGCATTTTGAGCAATTGTAGATTGTGTTAACCCAAAAATAGCTAGGAAAACGGCGGTATTAAAGCATGCCAAGAACAACAAGCCACGAGCGAATGCACCGCTACAAGTGCAAATCACATTTGATGTATTCTTGTGCCTTAAAACACACACGGTTATCCGTACGGATAGCCGGATGAGGACAAAATCGTCCTCAAGCACTAGGAACAGACAGTTAGTTACCTCACCACAGACACACAAAAAATAGCATTGCATTGCATTGCTGCTCATTATGAAGGAATTGAAATATGTTGAGTGCTTTCTTAAAATAAAGTACACTTTCAAACGTCAGATAGCTTTCTTGACCAGGAGCAACATAGTTGTAATGAAAAGTGACTGTCTATACTTAGTATTTCCGAATGAGTCAGAAAAACCGCAAGTGGTCCTATAAAAGACCAGGTCCTGATTTCACGAAAATACTTAAGTAATTGCTCAGCTGAGTAAGTTACTTCAAAGTCAAATTGTTAATAAAAATAAAGATATTTCTTGTCATTTTTAACGAAAGTCTATTTTTTTAATGAAAGTAACATGCTGAAAGAAAAAAATGTTGCATAATACTAAATGCAAATCAGATATAGCTAAAAATTTATTTGAGTACAACTCAAGAATTTTAAGAATTTACTTATATAAATTACTTGCTATAAAACAACAGTTCCTGTACAAATACTGACAAAGGTATATAAATGTAATAAATGGGTAAATAAGATTCTGGAGATTTTCTTTAAATACAAGACATTTGCTTCAACAAAGCTATTTGTGCTATATGACGACCAAGCAAAATCTTCCCTTACTTAAACTCCGTCTTTTCATGCATATGAACGCCATATGTGCACTGGTGTGGAGTAGTCTCTAAAACATCTCTTATTTGTGCAACATTTTGTCGGGCTGTAATCGAGTGTTATAAGCGGTTTTAATTCCTCTGACATTGTCGCCATACGTTTGGCCTATGTCTTGAAACTTTCTAGGTTAGAGTATGAAAGTATCAAGGGTAAGTCTTATTCGAGACTACCAATCAATTTGGTGCATACTGAATAAAAAACAATAAGTCTCGATGTAATATGAAACATTTAATAATGATATATAGTTACTCAACATTACATGCACGTTCTCTTAAGTGGCAAGTATTAAGTATCAAGGCCACCAAGAGTAATGCAAAATTAAAAGATCAAAGATACAGTGTTGCAACTGAATATTTTATACAAAACTAATCAAACCTATCAAATTTAAGAGATTTTAAGAGGCTTTTGAAGCATAGAAGCATATTGTTACCAACAAGCTCGGATGTATCACCGAGAGCTATAAGATAGCAGATACATATATAAATGTATAGTAAATTCGAAGAAAAAGTGCGCATTATTTTCACTGAAGCACATGCATAGTTCGTGCAAGACAGTGGCCTTCTGGGGGTAAATACTACAAACAGGCAGCAATATCAGTTATTAATAAACACCTTGTCATCAAATTGTATGACTTCCTAGTTCTGTGTTGTATTGCATTCTAGAGTTTAAGTACCGTATAGTCCATATTACCAACACCGCATGAAGAGGTTTCGAGCAATAGTGGAGGATACAGAACGCATCCCGGTTCAAGAGACACCCCTTGTTCTTTTACAAGTTCCATACAAAGGACCTCCGTTCTAGGTCTCACCCGACAGACAATTAGTTATGTTAATGGATGAGCGGGGGTCGAACCTGTAGCAGTCCAGCATGTTAAACACATATTTTTGTTTTACATTAAATATTTGATGGGATTGACTCAATATATCAAAACTACATGTATTGAAAGAATACTTTGTCGCGTTAAGTAAATAGACATTTAACGTGATCGAACAAATATATAAAAAGAAACAATATTTATTAAAAACAAACTATCGCAACACATTACACGCCATATGTTCAAATAAATAAAAAAATCGATCAAGAGAAAAAAGATACATAAAATACATGGTATGTTTAAGTGTTAAGGTTAAATGTTGAGCTGGTTTCATTTGTAATTAAACTAATTTGACTGTAATATTGGACACATCCTTCAGAAGTGAAAAAAGTTTTATCCGGAATGTTCGGTTTTAATTTTTAGGTGATGTCATTCTAGTATTGGTCAAATATTTATTTAACATGAAAAAAGTTTTGTCTAAAATGTTCGGTTTCAAATTTTAGTGCTTGAAATTAGATTTTGTCCAATCGCTGCGCAGTATTGGCTGCACGGTAACATAGGTAAATCAATGATTTTATATACTAAGTAAGTGAATGGAGGAATAATGCTGAATTACAAAACAAAATTTTAAAAATCGGTAAATGTTTCATTTTGATACATTTATTTTAATACATTTATTATAATAAGTTGGTCACTGTTTGAAACATTTGCACATTGCATGACCATTTAATTTTCGTAAATACACCAAAATAAACGCTAACATATATTTAGCTACGAACTGAAATTTATTGTACTAGTTAGCTAAAGGATTATATCATTGATGAACGCCATAACTTTTCTTGGATGTTTTATAGCTAATAAGAATCTTTGAAAGATGCCCAGATAAAAATGATCAGAATATGAATTATTGCCATTTAACAAAGTCAAAAGATTATACTGAAATAAAAGTATTGAGTATCTGAATTATATACCTCATGGAGACTTTGATCTAACGTGTTTGGTTTCAATTTTTTACTAAATAGAAAGTGAAACTAGTGTAAGTGCATATGAAATAAGCAGCACTCACACTAGTTTCACATTCAACCCTCGTAATGGCATTTGAATATTATTTCACTGGATGTAATATTGGTCAAAGTAGCGTAATAAAGTTTGATCTGAAGTATTAGGTTACAAATTGTAGCTGACATGAATTTTATTTTAATGGTTGTAAATTTATTGGTTGGGGTAATATTTCTGGGCAGACTATTAGGGTAAAATGTTCCGATATTATTTATGATGACGGGGTTTGTATACGGCTCTTAATGTTTGCATTAACCGTCGCTTTAAATGAAGTAATCAATGAGACGGAAGTGCATTACTGCATGATTGGAAGTGAATCAAATTACAAAATTTCCTCTATTCTTTATGAATTCTACGTTTTTTTAAAGATAAATTATTTTAAGATTGTCTTAGTCCGTATCTGTCAATGTTTTAACCCTATTTCTATAAACGGTATAATGTCGTTAATTAAAATACGAAATTTGGCGGGAACATGTTCTTTTGCGACGCATTGAAACTCAGTTAGTGTATTGAACTTTTTGCTGGTTTGAGTCTGAACGACTAAGTAACGCTAGGCTCTTTAGCTCGTCGACCGTTCTTCTGTGAAATGTTCTTTTAGCATTTCACAAACAACATTTATTAGCAGTAGGGTAAGTTGGGTAATCTTCATTCCATGAATAACTGGTTAAACCTTAATCTTATAACAATTTTCAAGAAATTTAAAACCTGCTCCAAACTGAATAATATATTGACAAAAATCAGACACCTAAGTTATCAAATATGTGAGATAAAGCGAATACTGTCTTCCAAGTTTGATCGCTATCTCTTATCTGTCTATTACTGTATCAGTTAACACCTACTAACAAGGAAGTGAATAAACAAGCAACTCCGAAAACAAGCTAAGGCAATGCCACGAGGCTTAGATAATTACATCAAGGGAATTGACGGAATAAAGAGGGAGCTGCTTCAGAAGTTTCGACTAAGGTTTTATCTTTTGCGTATTTCATGGGTACGATACATTTCGCTACTTTGAGAGAAATGTACCATTGTTTTCATGTCAAACAAAACATAAACTCAGTTTTTTGTTGCATTCTTCGGCGAGTCGAAACAAATGAGCCGTACAAATATATCCCGTTACTTACCTCTGGATGCAAAATATTGAAGTTGGAGGAATGTATAAGTTCACTTCTTAGATATGACCTTGCTTAAGACACAAACAGTATAATTATGTAAGAGTTTGATTGTTCCTGGATCTTATAGAAATATAATGCATGACAAATTGCGTCGAATTGAATTTAGGGGCTTATTCCCAAAGTTGCGTGGTCCAAGTTGTAAGAGTACCTTCCAAAACTTTCCTTCATTTGTCTCTTCTAGAAAACGAGCCCTTCGAAATTTTGCAATATGTAAACTTATCATATGATATAAATATGTAAATTCACAAATAGTAAATTTTGAGCTCGTAATACCATAATATAATATAACCGCTGGTTGGCCATAAATTTCCTAATTGTCTTCTGTTGACAAATGACACTTTAGTTGTTGTGTATGTATTAAAATACAAAAACTGAACGATATTTTACTTTTAAATATTTTCTTGAAATGAAATAACGTCCATAACACTGAAGAAAAGGGAAGGTTTGAAAACATAATTCCTAGAAAGAAGGCTGTGATTTATCTTGTAAGTGTTTTAGAAAAACAAAATTTGCAAAGTGGATATACGCCTTCAAAAATAAAGTTACTTCTGTTTGCTTTAAGCAAAGGGCAGTAGTTTCATGGTTAGATGGAATATTTTTTCAATATCAATTTAGAATGAATGTGACAACTAAAAAACAAAAGAAGTAAAGACTATCAAAAGCATACACAATATCGCTGAAAATCACTATCCTGCCCTGCAGTTTTGTTATTTTTAGATCAAGTCCTTCTTGATATATTAGTGAATGCCTTTAATCATTCTAGAGAGAAGGCGTCATTTTCTGTGCAACAGTTCAAGAGAGATCAAAGGGATGCTTGAGTCGAAAGTGATATGATATCAAAAAGCCCGATTTACTAGGCTATCACTTCATACTGTGTAAAGTGTACGAGTCGTAAACAATCAGAAAACATGGATAACAATCATTTTGGATAAAATCTAATTGAGATCTTTTGTGCATCATACATCTTTATAGTGTGAAATTTAAATAACCCCCGTTTGAAACATTTACACGCTGCATGACAACAAGTTATCGCCAAAGTGGAATAGTATAGAAATAGTATGCGGCTTTTAACAATATAGATAGTTGCTACTTTACGCTCTTTTGTTAACATTTTTCCAGGCACGATATAGCTAGTTATCAAATTTTATTTATTTTGTGGGTCAGATAGTTAATAACGGAACAGAAAAAGTAAACCAGTTGTTTAGGAAAAAATGGGCATGTAATCTTTGAAGGAATTGCGTGTGGTTTTCTGACTGAGGATGGGAAACGTAAAATCGTTGATTAAAAGATCACAGATGCGTAGACTTCGACCGGACACTATAGCAAAGCTTCAGAACCATAAAGATGTTGACTTTACTCGTGAAGAGATAGAAGAATGGTTCCAGGAATATCAGTTAAACCTGGATGAAGGCGTTACTAAGCTCACAGTAAATGTTTTCAGAAAAATTTACAATTGTGTTTTCGTTGGAGACGCCTCGTCTTTTGCTCATCACCTATTTAGAACTTTTGATATAGATGGAGATGGCCATGTTGATTTTGAGGAATTTATTATTGGGTTGTGTGTCTCGGGTAGTAAGAATCCGGATAAAAAAGCCAGTTGGGCGTTTAAAATGTACGACATAGACGGGGACGGGAAAATATCCAAGATTGAGATGATCACTATTCTGAAGGTAAATGTGGGTTTTTTATTAGTCAGCGCCGACAATATTTGAGCTTGTCAAAGTTACCCCAAAAGTTAAGTACAAGTTGTTATTGACGATTAATTGTTTTGTTATTACTATGTCGTTTCATTGAAAAAAAAATATTGAAATTTAATTAAAGTATTCACATGAAACAATGATGAAATGTTTCAACGCTATGAAAATAAAAATTAAATGTTTGATAATAATCAACATTTTCTTAAAATTCGATCCCATAATTAATTAATAAAGTAGGTTTGACCTTGCAACAAAAAGGCACCTCCTACTTTCCTAGTTTGGTTCCCAGCGTAGTGTATTGAAACTATTGGATCCCTGAATTTTTATTAGACGGGTTCGACAAGTACAAAACATTTCTCACATACCTATTAACGATTATCTGAATTTCTTTAGTATTTGTGCAGTAAAATACATCATCCCATATCAAATTTTCCGTATCAGATGAACTTAGCCATATCTTAGCTGTCCATCGTGTAAGTTGAACACAAATGCATATTCATACCATATTCCTACGCTAAAAGTTGAAAAAAGATCCACATTGCCGCAGTAAAATAAGTTTGGTTTTATTGTCATCATATTGTTTTATGTCACATTTGAAGACAAATGAATGCAATGTCTTTTTTGCATTAAATCAACCAGATAGATTATCTAAATTTTACATTACTTTTTATTACGGTTGTTTGTTTATACACGGAAGACACAAGTGACGTCATTGACGTCATATAAAACGTGACATGAAATAGCGCGTTATGTTGATTTTACACCATTAATGACACACATTAAAGTTTATATTAAATTTTACATAACATTCGGTAAAAGGTATTATAATAAAAGGAATACTATAACAGTCGGCTGATCTGCGTGTGTATCTTTCTCGTTTGCTGCACAGTGCAGGATCACGCTCGAGGCTCAGCCTCTATTGTGATCCGGAAATATACAGCCAACTCGAAAGATACGACACCGCAGATCAACCGACTGTTATAATATTCCGTTTGTATCGGACACTTTTAGGTCTTCAGAATCTTCTGCGCCGACTTGATGCTGCATGTCCATCAATGTTTTTCTTGTTACTTTATTTAAAGTACTAACGGTTTCGTAAGGTAAATATCGTCGCTTGACTTCTTTTTTACAGTTACCTTTGGGTAAAAATAACATTTTACTACTTTGTCACGGATTTCTTTAAATAAATTAAGTTTTTGTTGCTACTTTGTCACGGTTTGCCTTTGTATGACCGTTTTTTTTTTAAACAGTGAATGTTACCATCTTACGATCTCACCGTTTTCTTACTTTAAATGTCATTATTTGACAAGTTTGTTTTCGTTTATTTTTTTCTAAGGTAAATACAATTATTTGACTTCTATGTCGCGTTTATATTCAGGAAAATGTCATTATTTGTTCATTTTGAGTCTTGAGTGTAATTTAGTATTAGTGAGGCTAAATTTATTCAGGCTTATCCCAGTCTAGGTTGTCTAGGGTAAGTCTGCGTATTGTGAAACACGACGTTAAAGTGCAGGTGTTTTGTTCGGCAATGACAAAACATATTATCTGTGTGAATGATCGTGACCTTAGATTTCCTCAAATTT
This sequence comes from Saxidomus purpurata, assembly GCA_022818135.1. Taxonomy (NCBI): domain Eukaryota; kingdom Metazoa; phylum Mollusca; class Bivalvia; order Venerida; family Veneridae; genus Saxidomus; species Saxidomus purpurata. The sequence continues at coordinate 10,089,889 of JAFMSR010000005.1, forward strand.
ATCAGATTTTCTTAAATCTTACTTATCAGTCACCCTTTCAAACATGTCTAGAATATGAATGATAATTTTATAAAAATGACGAAACTTGAAACTACGAGTTTCACATATTATTCATTTTCTCTTAAAAGTGGATTATTAAATATGATTGTAAAAAGAAATTCAATACCTTTAAAAAAACAACGTTTTGCACGTGCTAAATCTACATATTCGAGGAAATGAAACTAAAGAAATTTTAATGACAATACTTTTTTTCCACAAACACAAAACTGTATTATGTATGTTCCTACTTAAACGAAAAGCAGGGTAGTCATACGATGTTTATTTTCATAGATGATTGGCGGAAAGTGAATTTCGGCGCCTAAATTGAGCATCAACTTGCCGTGTTTTAAAGTTGTATTCCTAGTCAAAGTGACGATCCAAATTTTAAGAGAGACATACCACAGATTTTTACTCCTAAAACCTATATTACTAAAGTAAAAATGCCCCAGCGGATAAGTAAATCATGTCATAGAGGATAGGTAAATCATGCTGGTAAATCATGTTCTAGAGGGTAGCTAAATCATGTCCTAGAGGATAGCTAAATCATGTTCTAGAGGACAGCTAAATCATGTCCTAGAGGATAGCTAAATCCTGTTCTCAAGGATAGGTAAATAATAAATATATACAATTTTAATTTTCCTTTTTCAAAAAACCGTGCCATTGAAAAAATACATCTTTCAAATTCCAGGCCGTTTACAAAATGACGGATGCACTGGTTGGTGGTGAACTTGGTAGTCCTGAAGAAATTACGAACAGTTTCTTCAAGAGATTCGATCTTGATGGATTAGGTGCCATGAGAATTGAAGAATTTAAATACGGAGCATTGAAATACCCTTTGATCATCCACCTACTTGAATGTGACCCACACCCTTGATACGTGAAATTTGCAGTGTTAATTATCACATGTAGTACCATTCCGTAACAAACTGATCCACGTCAGTGTCACTGTTGCAAAGGTACTAGTGCATAACATTTGAAAGAATATTCAATCCTGTCAAAGGGCAATGTTTGTCCATATGATGTGCAGTATGCTTATTTCAGTTTACAGTTTATATATGTAATGAGTGTAAAAATCAAAGTTCGTGACAAGTTACATGTTTGTTTCTGGATATACGGGGTTCTATAGAACGAATGAAAACATTGGGAACGAATGAACTGCAGTAGAATGAACTGCAGACATATTTGCAGGCAATGAATGTGGCTGATACTTCTTAGACTAACGGCCACTAATAAAGTCTTGATTGTTTACATTACGTAAATAGGTTCTACGAAATGGTTTGAATCGGCGAAGACGTTCATGGCTATCATTTGGAATTTGCATATTTTTTTTTGTTCTGTTGCTTCAAGCATATTCCTTTCGGATATTAGATTGTACGTGCTTTATAAATCAAGAAGTATGTAAATAATGCACTATTCATTTTATTTTAGTTTCTACAAATGTACAGCACTGACTTTGCGTTTCTTAACTATGCGAGAAAGTGTACTGTTAATTTGATTATGTCTCCCCACCTAGTAGTGGGAAATATATTGATTTAGTGTGGTCGGTCGGTCGGTCTGTCTGTCACAAAAGTTTGTCCGCGCAAATCTCTGAACATACCCTGATGGACTTTACTGAAACTTGTTATTATCCTTTTTTGTTAGCCATAACCATAGGTTTGTCCGCGCAACTCCTTTTACACCAATCGGCAAACTCCAACCAAACTTCACACGATCAGTGCCAAGGCTAATTGTGCACGCAGTCGGGATTTTCCAGTTCAGTGATTCTTAGCGGAGTAATTGTCCTTTTTCGTAAACCCTAACCCTAAGTTGTCCGCGAAACTCCTCTTACAACACTAGGCGGATTTCAACTAAGCTCCACATGAACGATCTGTGTAAAGCCTATTTTTTCGGTTCAGTGATTCTTAGCGGAATTCTCTTTTGAAGGCTATATGAAAATAAGTTATGTTTGGAATTATTTTTAATTCATGACACACATACCTGTCTATCCAACAGTGTTAAGTGATGGGGAGAAATACGTTTCTTTATGAAAAACAACATATAGTTTACCTGTTACAAATGTACCAACACAATCTGTGCTTTTTCAGTTTCAATCTCTGTACAGACTTATCTTTCCTACTACACTGACACTATTTTACCGTTTCAAGCTTTGATAGTTATGTATATGTAAATATTTGCTCGCTTATAAGCCAAAGTAAAGTATTGGCGATATTTTTGGCAGAGGAAGGAAGTATTGTTAATGTGTTTATACAGGGTATTTCGAATGATGATCTTACAACTAAGAGTAGAAACAAATTTATCATAATAAATATTGCAACATAATGAAGAAATGTAAGACGTATCTTAATATACTAATAGTTATTATATACTTATTAACGTTTCTAACGCAGTACCGATGTAACGTCGTTTCTAATTGGTTAAATTTGCGACTATTGAATAACGTAAATATAGTCGCAAAATTCGAACGACGTTTTAATTATCGCATTTGGAACATTTGCGACCGTATATTATAAGAATAATTGTTTTGTAATTTTGATATTTGCGACTGTATATACGGTTTTTAATGGTTGCAAATATTTTTAACGGCGACGGCGTTAGCCGGAGCTGTTAAAACTGTTTTCGACCATTAAAACCGTATATACGGTCGCAAATGTCAAAATCACTGAACAGTTAACCCTTTTCTAACGCACAATGTGTCTAAATGCGATAATTAAAACGCTGTTCGAATTTTGCGACTATATATACGTTATTTAATAGTCGCAAATTTAAACGACGTCACCAATCAGAAACGACGTTACATCGGTACTGCGTTAGAAACGGTTTTAATGGTCGCAAATAGTTTTAACAGCTCCGGCTAACGCCGTCGCCGTTAAAAGTATTTGCGACCATTAAAAACCGTACATACAGTCGCAAATATCAAAATTACAAAACAGTTATTCCTATATTATCTGAATTTTCTTTAGTATTTCTGCAGTAAAAATCAAATTTTTCGTATTAAATGAAAAGAGTCGTATCATAGCTGTCCATCGTGTAGGTTGTATATAATGTATGCATACATGTATTAATATAATATTCCTACACTTAAAGTTGAAAACTAAATCCACATTGCTGCAGTAAAATAAGTTTGGTTTTATTGTTGTGGCATTTCTTTTTATGTTAATAAAACATTTTATGCAATCCTCTCAATTGTTATTTGCTCATAAAAAACCTGAAGATACCGCTCATGATATAAATAGTTAGTGAGGAGAGCCAGCAGTATTTACTACTGGTGACCTATTTGCAACTGGGTGGATTAAAGGCACATGTGACTTTAGGTATCATCTCAAAGACAATCCCCTAAGGGGGCGGGCATCGTAACCAGGTACTCTGGTTTACTAATGGATGCTGTAACAACTACCCTATCGAGGCCCAAAATGCAAAGTCCCTACATGAAATAACGATTCATATCTGCGCCATCCAAGATCAGGAAGTAAGGTGTAAGGTAACAGGCTTCATACGATATGCAATAAAAGCTGTAAGAGAATTAAACGTTGTTACCATCTTACTTGTATGTTTATTGTGACTTCAAGATACAGTGTAATTTTAAAGTGATTTCAAATGAATGTTCAGCTTTATGCAGTACAGCAGTATGAGCACCAGAACGTGACGCAGTTTTGATATTGAATTCACGTGGTATTAAAATAATGTCAACTTGTCCTGCATATTAACTGTCTTAAAAAGGTTGCCATCCTTTCTAAGAAGGAAGTTTAGATTGTTTTGGATCAAGTACATGCTAGAATCGTCTGATGTCAATACAGTGATCACAACATACCATTACCGTCTATTGCTAATACCGTTATCATGATATATCGACTAGGCCTCGTGCAAAGATTGTGCAAAAACCATACAAAATGCTTCTTTATAACCCGAATCATTAAGATGTTATCACGATAGTTTGGTCTCAAACATATAGTATAGACATAATTTTGCGCGAACCAGCGCGTACCAAAGTACCAAAACTTTTATGCAAGAGCGTAACCTTCCATAATAACGCGTTGTTTTCGCAAACGCGACAAGGAAGTCACGTCTGTATATATATTTTGGTCAAAGTGCACACTATTGTAGAGACATACCTGAACGGTTTTATAATTGTTTTTGTAACCTTTGATATGTTTCTGCATTACGATTTGCGAAGATTTTTTTTCTGAAGTCTTATCCATCAAGGAAGTGTCCCGCGAAATTATGAAGTATAATGACAACATTGTAGTAGCATATCAGATTTAAGCAACCGCATGCAATGTCAATAGAATGCATTTTTAAATATATTGAACTAGTCATTTTGGTCGCATATATTGCAAACACACCATTCAGACCGTTTGCATTGTTCAAGAGACAAATAACACTGTGGGGGAAATTTATATAAATCAAAATGGGAAACGCTAAATCTTTGATTTCAACAGCGAAATTACGTAAACTGAGTCCGAAGACAATATCAGAGCTTCAGAAGCATGTTGATGTTGATTTTACACGCGATGAAATTGAAGAATGGTATCGGGAATATAAGACAAATCTGAATAAAGGAAATTCTAAATTGACAATCAAAGAGTTTAAGGACGTTTATAACAGCGTCTTCGATGGTGAAGCCAGCGTATTTGTAGAACAATTGTTCCGGTCTTTTGATAGCGATAGAGATGGTTTTGTGGACTTCAAGGAGTTCATTGTGGGCCTTTGTCTCTCTGGTAGCGAAAACTCTGAGAAAAAGCTGAAATGGGCTTTTACTATGTATGATATCGACGGCAATGGGAAAATATCCAAAGATGAAATGGGACACGTGCTGAAGGTAGAAATTTTGTAATTTGTAATTGTCTTTACTTTTTAAAAGTATCTAATAAATAATCAGCTTTTTAAAACAATGTTTTGGTTTAAAACTTTCTTTGTAAGAGCCAACTTTTTAAATTGACAATCTCTCTGAACTCATTTAAATGTTTTAAAATAGAAAAAGAAAAACTTCATAATTCATTATATATATATTAACATTTTTTATTTCCTATAACCAATTAGAATTTTTGGAAGATGATGAAATAATCAGAGAGCTAAAAGAAAATATCTGTGAAAGCTATAACGATAATAACAACTTAGCTTCAAATAGACCTGCTCAGTATTTCTATCACGGTTTATTGTCTGTTTGTAATATATTAAGTAGTTTTTTCCTTAAATTTTCTCTAAGATTAGTTTGATTCTTGCATCGTCAAAGATAAATATGGTAATAATACTTTGACACGTGCCTTTCCTTTCGAATTCATCTAAAACTAGACGTGTATATATTGAAAACCACTTTTCTGTTAAACAATGCAGAAATATAAAGGGAGATCATAAAATATAAATATAAGCGTTTTCAGAGAAAATCCAATGCAACATTAAGTTGTAATGGTAAATATTTATTAAAGAATAATGACGTCAAATGTTTGTGACACTTAAGAAGACATTATATAATATAGTCAAAAAATGTTGTACTATAATGCGCTGTGATTCATTTTATCTCTTAGTACAGTGTAAAAAGAGATACAAGAACGAGAATGCAGATATCTGAAAAAAAAGCACTTGCAGTTATGTCAAAACTGTTCCCTGATGCCACCGACAAATATACATACACACGTGGGTATATGCGTTCATATTGACGCTTAAAGAATTAAAGTTATGGTTTCCGTTTTTTTCTAGGCCATCTACAAGATGACAAACTCCCTGGCTGATGGGGAAATTGGAAGTCCAGTAGAGATGACTGACCTGTTTTTCGAGAAGTTTGACCTCAACAACGACGGACAAATATCCTTCGAAGAATTCAGGAATGGATCAATGTCTGACCCTTTAATCATCCACCTGCTACAATGTGACCCCGACCGTGACACCTGAGTGAAAGCCCAACCTGTTCATTATATTTCTACACAGGAGAGTTGTTTCGACATTAATGGACATTTAATGTACTTTGTCGGTAGACTTCTACCAAGAAAGACATTTTCATTTTCGTGAACCAAAGCTGTATCTGGATCGCATTGGTTCATACAACCAAAACTGCGATTACCTTGAATCTTGTGACAGAATAGGGTTATGCATATAGTTTTATACATTGTATTACATACTACTGTTAGAATATTGGACGGAACTATTTATGACCTTGGACCAAGTAACAGGAACTTGCAAGTTGTCATTGTTCCACTGCATGATCTAAGACTATATGTTTATGTTTGTTATATTGCTTGTCATACAGCTTTGTATTTATGTTTGTATTTGAATACAGTGTTACTTAAAGAAAATGTATTCTTTCAATTTCTTTAAATAACATAGGAAAAATGTCAAAGAAAACAGAACAAATATTAGAGCATTAATTATCAATTTTCAATAAAGCGTCACAATACGCATGCGTTTACATGCAAACAAATGTACGTGTAAGGCAAATATTTGAATAATTTAATGTTTGCATATACTAGTAATTATGCAAACATTGTTTACACTTAAAATTATGTGATAGATCTGTAAATGCTATATTTGGCGTTTCTGTCATGAATAAGATCTATCATGACATCATGACCTTGATCTCACTAAACATGCGAAAGAGCAGCTGTCAAAATGAACTACACGCAAGGCGACATCGACGTCTTGGGTATACTGGTACTCTTTCAAGGACTTTTTACTTTTGATGTCTTACTTCATAACTTCTACGAACCTTCTAACTTCTAAATTCTAACTTCGTAATTTCCAACTTTCTAACTTGTGAATCACACTCGTGAAAGAATATCCGCACCAGTTTTGCGGAGACGTCTTGCTCGTGAACGGAATTAATTTAGTAATTAAAACTAATAAACGTACATGGGCATGTATATTTCATCTAAATTAGAAAAGATCAACAGAAAAAATGTTGTTGTTTTTGTACAGCAACCTAATAATAGTTTTTAACTGTTTTTGTTTTCTCACATGTTGTCGTTTGTGGTGTCAAAATACGGTGAAATGACAGGATTTGAAAGTAAATATTTTTATCAACATGGTTTCAAATATATCAAAGCTCATTCGCTGTATCAACATACATTTCAGATTCATCATGTACATAAATAATTGTTTTCTTTCGAAAATGTTATTGACAACCATAAATATAACTAACGTTGACATACGAAAATATGTTTAATGGCATGAGAGCAATTCTGGACAGTACTAATAGCCGTCCATTCTCAAGCATAATTGTTTGACCCTCATGGCTCTGATACTGTATAGATGTCAAACAGACTATACATTCTCATAAAAACTTTACTTTTTGGTTTTGCCAACTAGACATTGCTTTTTGGCATCATGTTGGAGAGCTTTTGTCCGGAGACTGCCTCCATGTCAGTAAAGCTGCAGTTTTGAGAATGATCTGTAGCATTATTGTATAAAATGGTTTTAAAGAGAAAAATATGTTTCCTAATAAAAGGATGATAAACGTACATAACTGTTTACTTTCTTTTGCAAGGTCAAATATGAGTAAAAGGTTTACGAACAGAAGAATGAGTACTTAAGTCGATAATGACAATGATAGTTTTACTTCTAACCACACTCCTCCAAATCACAAATTGACCCTTCAACTAACCACCAGATTAACCTGATCCTTTGAAAATGCTCCACCCGAACTCCAGTTTAGTATATACCATTATTTTTCTCCTTTCAAATGTTCACGTTTTACGTATATTTGATACTTTATAACAAAATGTACATTGATATCTGACAAAAAGATCGATTTTCACTTTTAAAATAATAGATAATAAGCCACGTATTTCTTGTGGTATTGTACAATATTTAACGTTATTGTTTATTATCGATCAAATGAGTTTCAATTATTCATTTCCCTTTAACGTACCGGACATGGCCAATGAGCCAGAATGAGAAAAATCGTTGGAAGCCACTTAACGAACGTGAATTATTTAATATGGAATAAACGGTACACGCTACACTTGCAGGTCTTTGGGTAAACAGTTTCTAATGCAGACTGCAATTAATCCGGTTGTTGTATCTTGTTGTCTGGCATTCCAGCGTTAGTTTGTTTGTGTTTGTCTAACTGCAATAGGACTTCAGAGGGACGATTGGTGTGTAGAATTTCAGGAGTCTTCGTTAAAAATGGGAAGCTCAAAATCAAAAGTTCGTAAACTGAACCCAAAGACTGTTACGGAACTTCAGAAAAATGTTGATGTTGATTTTAGTAGAGAAGAAATTGAATCGTGGTTTCGGGACTATCAGGCCAGTCTAGGAAAGGGGATGTCAAGATTAACAATGAAGGAATTCAAAGAAGTCTATAACAGCGTTTTCGACGGGGATGCCTCTGTGTTTGTATCACATCTGTTCCGGTCCTTTGACGAAGACAAGGACGGGTTTGTGGACTTTAAAGAATTTATTGTGGGTTTGTGTGTGTCAGGGAGCGAAAAGCCGGACGCGAAGCTGAAATGGGCATTCAAAATGTATGATATAGACGGCAATGGGTCTATATCTCGAGAGGAGATGACTAGCATGCTCAAGGTGCGTACATTCATCCATGCATACTTACATACCGTAATTACTTTACTCTGTGTTTATTTTAACATGTCCTCTGTCCGTGCCCAAATGTGATTTAACACATGTTTGGAAATTAGGTGACTCGTGCATAAAACAAATTCGGTACAAATTATGTATAATTAATAATTTATTATGGTTATTTAATGCTTTATTTTAAATACCGGCATTACGGTGCCACATGCGTACATCTAGTTTGCTTGGTTTTCATGAAACTATATACTTGTAGAAAGGTGTTTGACTTGTTGAAATAGTGTCAAAGTATCAAATGTTGCTTCAAGTTATACTGCTAGGGCTTATGCTTAATTCTAATAGTATAAGTTATTTTTAAAAAATTCTCTGTGAAGCGTCAACTATAAGTGCACGGAAGTACAACATAACATATATCCTTACACTTGGATTGATTTTATGTGAGTTGGACCATATGCAAATAGCCTCTGCTACTTCCTACCACTTTCTACTTGTTTTAAAATAAAATAAATTTCAGTTTCATTAAACTCTTATAGCCACCGGTTTCGGTTTGTCTCTGTCCAACTGCAGGTAATTGCAAGCCGTATTTTCGAATCGATGGTCATTACCCTTTATAAATAATTGATTTTACATAACCAGTTGGAATAAATCAAGAGGTGTCTTTTGAATCATAAAGCCTCTGGGATTCTCTTAGGATTTCTATTACCAAAAGTCACGCATTACTCTGCGGAAAAGTCGCTTTGATTTTACTCGTAGAGTGTATCTAAATTGGTTCAGCTAACAACCAAAGAAGAAAACAACGTGGACGTGACTGCTGTCATAAGAACACAGTTTAGTGTAGCTACAAGCCTAAACTGGCACTGAAAGACATTTTATGACAATAAGTGCAGTCGTCGGCACCATCATTTGTTTTGCCCCGAGCATTCTTAGTGGTATTAAAATGTGTCCTTGTCTTTGTCGTATGTACCTTGGAAATAATTGTAGCTAGTTTGTTTTTCGCTCACCTGACACAGAGTGTCAAGGTGAGCTTTTAGGATTCCGCTGTGTCCTTCGACGTTCGTCGTCAACATTTTGTTTCAAACATCTCCTCCAAATTCAGCTAAACTTAAAATGAATGTTCTCGGGTGGTCCTCTATCAAGTTGTTCAAAGAATTCCATTCCATGCAAAAGGAAAAAAACTTTTAAAATTCTTCATCTCCAAAACTACAAGATATAGAGCTAAGATAGTTGGTGTGTAACATTGTCTAGTCGACCTCTTCCAAGTTTGTTCAAATCATCCCCACTGCATGGGGTCAAAATTTATCGCACCCAGGGGGTCACTGGTTTTCATATGGGAAAGACCGAAGAAGACTTCATCTTAAAAACCACACGGCCTAGAGCTTCGATATTTAGTAGGTAGCAATGTCTAGTGAACCTCTATCAAATGTGTTCAAATTTTACCCCCAAGGTCAAAATTATGAATATTATACTAACAAAAGTAGTGCATGTATATAAGAGGGGGGAAAATTAAACAAAAATACAAAAAAAAAGTGAAAGAAATTGAACGAACAGAGGGGTCGTAAGAGATTTAGAAAGAAAGGATGTATGAAAATGCGAAAGACAGGGTATGATTGAACAAAGAATATACCCCGACAAGCATGAAGTTACCAATCGGCTGTCAAACAAACTGTTGTGTTATTTTTTCCCTTACATATAGCCATCCTTTTGGCATATGATTATTTGTTTTCAGTAACACAAACCACATATCTTGTATATAAGATCCCTGCAAACATCTTAAGTAACAAAAAGTATTTCGTTTTTAAATTGTTTATAAATCAAATAAATTATACATGTAATACAAAATCATAACGGCCACTTGACTGGAAACTTTCTCAAAAACATTAAACAAAAGAAATTTTACTGTAAAATTATCTTTTATAAATTTCTACACTCGTTTTTAAAACTTTCTATATTTCACATTTTGTTAAGTAAGGCTTTCAAGAAGTCAACTAGTATACTATACTATTATAGGAATAACTGTTCTGTAATTTTGATATTTGCGACTGTATATTATAGGAATAACTGTTTTGTAATTTTGATATTTGCGACTGTATATACGGTTTTTAATGGTCGCAAATATTTTTAACGGCGACGGCGTTAGCCGGAGCTGTTAAAACTGTTTGCGACCATTAAAACCGTATATACGGTCGCAAATATCAAAATCACAAAATAGTTATCCCTTTTCTAACGCACAATGTGTCTAAATGCGATAATTAAAACGCCGTTTGAATTTTGCGACTATATATACGTTATTTAATAGTCGCAAATTCAAACGACGTCACCAATCAGAAACGACGTTACGTCAATAACTGCGTTAGAAACGGTTTTTAATGGTCGCAAATATTTTTAACGGCGACGGCGTTAGCCGGAGCTGTTAAAACTGTTTGCGACCATTAAAACCGTATATACGGTCGCAAATATCAAAATCACTAAATAGTTATCCCTTTTCTAACGCACAATGTATCTAAATGTGATAATTAAAACGCCGTTTGAATTTTGCGACTATATATACGTTATTTAATAGTCGCAAATTTAAACGATGTCACCAATCAGAAACGACGTTACATCGGTAATGCGTTAGAAACGTTAATTACTTGGCCGTCTTTTTACAAATAACTTTTTTCTCCTCTTTGACTGCGCGATTTTTCTACAAAAAAAGCTCTCTTCTACTGCGATATAACACCAAAAAAAGAAACCACGAGGCAAAGTGGTTCAAGCACCAATCTACTCTGGAAACGCGTGTCTGGTCTGCAAACTGGCACACATATCTTTTGGCTACTGGCATTTTTACATAATTTTGCTAAATAATCACAATCTTTGGACACAACTGACTGGGTATTATAGTCAGGTAAAACAAATCTCCCTAGATTTTCACATTTTGTTAGGCACCAGTATGCATGGCAGTCATACTGGGGTCTTGGCGAGTTTACCTGGCCTTGGCTGAACTTGACCCTGATAAGTGTAAAAGAATTATAGAAAAAAAAATCTCTTTATTTAAAGAAGCTAACTCATTAAGCATATGTACATGAAGCAACATATTTCTTATCTACCATGAGACCTTCTATCAACAATAATAATACACAATTGAGAAGAACTATAATCTTACATAATGGTAGACACACATTGAAAATTTTGCTAATTGTATTTCAGCTAAGGTCTAGTCGCTACTTAGTAAAGATTTAATTAAAGTCTTTGAAGTCAAGGTTGGTAAATGAAGTGTTCAAGATATAATCGGAAGAAATCACATGCATTAAATGAATAAACCACTTTTCAGTATCAAATTTAATTAAAATTACAACTATATTCACAAATTAAAGTTAAATATACGCATTATGCGTACTCGGCATGCGTTGAAATTTAAGGTTTCGCATAGATCTACTTAAATGTTTCATATTAATGCTGATCTGTGAAGGTAAAAAGAATTTCAGACATAATAATGTGAAGCCTATGGTCCTACATTTAAAAAAAATTTCCTTTGTCTCACATTAACATTTGATTTGACTTTTCTACATTTTACCACAGGTGTACGGCGAGCAGAAAATGTATCCTAGGGATATACCATATGAATTCTTTGATGGACACATTTTTGCTCGCCGTACACCTGTGCATATAGATGCTCTCGTAAACTTAATTCTATTTTGTTCATCATATTCACTTTCATTAGCATCGAAATATCTTGAAACATCAATAAGTTTGTAAAAATATTTTGTATTAAATTTCTTATCATTTGTCGTCTGCGTTTTTCAGGCGATATACAGAATGATCACAACTGACCTGTCAACTACAAAAACTGACCTTCGGCTCATTGAGGACCTTGTATCTTCATTCTTTGAGTCTGCTGATCGTAACCATGACAACGCGATTAGTCAAGAAGAATTCTTAGACGGTGTGCAGAAAATGCCTGTCATTCTACACCTGCTACAATGTGACCCTGATGCTGCAGATGACATCGATGAAGTTGAAAGTATTGAAAATTTTGACTCTTTACAAGTATCAGAGAAGCAGCTCTCCTCAAATAAAGGCAAACAAGGTGTGAACAAGTATGATTCCGGAAGTGACAGGAGTAGTGCTTATAAAAAGCAGTGAAAACTCACCGGAAGTGTCTGAATTCAAATTTACTTGCCACCATAAACTACAATGTCCAAGAGGAAAAGAGGTTTAGTTGTAAGTAAAGTCCAAACAGATTTTTACCGATAAGGGAACCAAAGAAAACAAGAACGCTAACATGACAGTAGATTTCGTTTATTTTGTTGGCGGTAGCTCCAGAACAGGACAACATTTGTAGCATTACAGGATTCAGCTGTTGCTCCTAAAAGCTTGTCATAATAACGCTCTTTTTCAAAAACAAAATATTGATGATCATAAAGGTGCTTAATTAATTTTCAGTTATAGTAAGCAATTGGTTTAATAGTTGTCACTAATGGACATACATGTAGTATATTTACGTTTTAAGTCGGTTTCCATGTTGTCTTATGGTATAGTTTGTTACCTTGTTATAACCAAATGTATGTACATGTACGCATGTTTTGTAATCTATTTATATTAATGAAGACTCTATTCTGTTCTGCTTTTCTTAATTACTGAATTAAACTACTTTTAAAAGCTCAAAATGTTTTTTTTAATCCTTGTAAAGAACACATACTTGATTATATGCATGTATATAGAGACGTGTTCATCGTTTATAGATGTAGGTCTTAATATTAGTATAGTATCATACTTTTAATAGCAAAGAAGGAAAGAGATTGTAAATTACCTTTTCCGATGATATTAACGGATGCTTTGAGGCCGAGAATACGTTGATAAAACGAAGAATGGTATTGCCTGGGCAGCCATACAAGTTAGACCGTAAAGCAGAAATCCAGCAAATCTGGCAAGAAAACGGTTTTCCTGACACGATGTTTTTTGGTATTTTATTTTAGTTATTGCGGCTATATTTCGAGGCTTTTAAGGGCATTTTTTCCGTAGAGTATATAAACTTGTACGTAATTCATCTCTTCATACGACACAGGGTGTTAATGCGCAATGCATAATTAATAAATCGGTCATATATCTGTTACTTTATATATTACCTCGTTATACCTGAACGTAATGTAACACTGCAAGAAAAGTAGTGACCGTGATTGACCCTGTTTGCACTAAGGTTACAATGACCTGTGGAATGCGTCCGTTCTAAATTATCCGTTTATGATTGGGAACTTGGTACATGTATATTACTTTGCATATTGACCAAACGATTTCCTGTCAGTAACTCATGAAAGTTTTGGTCTAGGATCCTGAAACTTAATACAAATGTTAATCATGACAAGAATATGACCCCTAAATGATTTTGAGGTTGAAGGTCAAGGTCGCAGTGAACTTCTGTTGAAAAACAGCATCCAGTCAGTTACTCCTGGTCAAGTCTTGGACAGATAGACCCAGAGTCTCCTTGATTGATATGGCACTTCTCAAACTATGCATTTATGCTGACTTTAATGTGAGGTTGTTCTGTCAGCTTGTGAAGTTTCATTTCAATTGCTTAAAAATGTGGTGATTTTTGCTTCAAAACATTTTAAATCAAGGAAAATGACACTGCACCGACTCGGTCAATAAAGGAAACGAATATG
>JAFMSR010000005.1:10111583-10154086 GCA_022818135.1 Saxidomus purpurata
GTAGTATAAATGGACTATGCTGAAAACAATCAACAATCATAAAAAATTATGCAAAAAAAAAATGTAAAAACCCAACAGTGAGCCTGCAATAACAGTAACTTACATCAGTTGGAAATTCTGTCAATTAATAAAATGAAACTTGAAATGCCTTTTTTTTAAACGTTAAATGCGGGTTTTACCTGACAAAACAAATAACTACATCTTATTGCTGTGCTGTCACGTCAATCCCAAGAAATACTTGGTAATACATTGTATGCTGTCACGTCAATCCCAAGAAATACTTGGTAATACATTGTATTCTGTCACGTCAATCCCAAGAAATACTTGGTAATACATCGTATGCTGTCACGTCAATCCCAAGAAATACTTGGTAATACATCGTATGCTGTCACGTCAATCCAAAGAAATACTTGGTAATACATCGTATGCTGTCACTTCAATCCCAAGAAATACTTTGTAATACATCGTATTCTGTCACGTCAAACATAAGAAATACTTGGTAATACATCGTATGCTGTCACGTCAATCCCAAGAAATACTTGGTAATACATCGTATTCTGTCACGTCAAACATAAGAAATACTTGGTAATACATCGTATGCTGTCACGTCAATCGTAAGAAATACTTGGTAATACATCGTATGCTGTCACGTCAATCGTAAGAAATACTTGGTAATACATCGTATGCTGTCACGTCAATCCTAAGAAATACTTGGTAATACATCGTATGCTGTCACATTCATCCTAAGACATTGGTAATACATCGTATGCTGTCACGTCCATCCCAAAAAATACTTGGTAATACAACATATGAAATAACAGATACATAAATAAATTATGAAAAACCTAAATCCTTATTGATACAAAAGAACTATATTTTTAAATAATTATTACATGTCATAAAACCTATCTGTCTTCTTGATACATTTCGATTACAATCCTTAAATTTCCTACCATACATATATCATGAAAATATACAAGTCCTATGATCTAGATTAAATAATATTCATGTGATAGGCCAAAATTGTTAGGTTGCTACATAACATATGCTAGCTGTCATCTGTATTAAACAGACTTTAGGAGCCATTTTTTCAACATAAATACACGTTTCAAAAAACCCTTTGCTGTTAGTTGCCATCTTTAATGTAACGCTTACCTAGTTGCTTTTAACAGTTTTGACTGTAAAACCTTCTAAAAAATATATGAAACAGACACAGTAAATTCAAGGAAGTTCAGGTTCACCTGTAATAAAAAGTAACAAACATCCATCTGACAATTCAAATTGACGATGTTTCAAAACAAACTTCAAGCAATCTGACAGTATTCCAGTTGATCAGAATAGTCTTCAAGAACAGTCTTCTAATTTCCATGCTAGTGGCAAAAGATAATACTTTTACTAGACCAGATGTAGATCCAAGTAATCATGATCAGCATGCAAATACATACATTCAGTGAAAACCCATTTCAACAATTTATGGTACTTTCCAAATTGGGACAGGTCACACCCATTTCAGGACTTTTGTAGCGTACAGGTTAGGTTTCTAAATGGAAGAGTCTCCCCATTAAATAAACCAACATTTTTGTTGCAAGAGAAAAAAACTTGATTTGTTGAGCAATATCATAATGACAAGAACTTTAATGTTACTCGTATTGCTTGTGTTGTACAAGCTAAGAGAATGAACTCCGAAGGATTTGTGGCCCTTTCTCTGCCATCGGTCAAATTGCGCCAAATGTTCCAAATACTGTAGAGTGATGAAAGAAATTTAAAATTGGTGGCAGAAATTTGAGCTCTTTCTAACCACTGTTATGGTGAAAAAGTGGCAAGAGATTTTTAAAACGCAGGAGAGGTCCTGGATCCATATTGGTCAGATGTGCCTAAATACTTGCTTTCACACAGCATGGCTCATTTAGTGTTGTTGTACCTGGTATATATTCATAGAATCAAACGTGGAATGACAATTTTTACAATGAACATGGCAAGTGATTCTTTAAAGCATTAACAATTCAGTGTTAATTGAAATGAAAACGGAACTTGGTGACACCCGCATTTCATATAATGACTGAAATGGAATGGTAATTACTAAACATGAAATGCATTTTCCGCACTCTAGGATACAATGCAACTACACATTATTATGGCATTTATTGCGAAAAATAATAAATAATGTAAAAGCACCCTACTGTCAATGTCAATATTCAAAACCATTGAGGATGCACATTTTGAATAAATGATAGGACGTAGTTTAAAATAATTGCAGTAGTTCTGCTACAAACCAATCAGAAATAATCTTATTGTATAAAACAAACCAATCAGAAGTGTTCTTACTGCATAATATGCAAAATTAAGAAAATAAAGTGCAGAATTAAGGGGGAAAAGTGCAGACTTTCTAATGATGTGTAACTACTGGAAAATTAGAGAAGAATATTGAGCTGATGTAAAAACACCTGTAAATAAAGTTTATCTGTTAACAAAGACCGCTTAGGGGAATGGTGGGGTAGAGTTTAAGGTGTCTGCTGCTCATCCTGGAGGATACTAGTTCGAGCCTCACTGGGGTAAGGACCGTACCTCCTCATATGACACCAGCACTGGTTTTTCCAGGAAGTGGACGCTGCAGTTATTCGATAAGCTGGAAGCTTAAAATTTCTCAATCGAGCTAAAGTAAATAAGTATAAACTAAAGACCGTTTAAAGCTTTTTCCATCCCTTGGTCTTTGCCTACAAGTTGGACAGCAGTATTACTAAAACTTGAAAATGGACGTATCTGTTTCAGGAATTAAATTTTTCTCCTTGAAATTTTCCTTGGGGCACTATTTTCATTGATTTCATGGCTAGGTTGATCCACAAATATCCCATGTACCCTGGACATGGCACTTAACAGAAAATCCATGAAATTTTATGACAAAAAGATTTGCTTGCATCTGTAGTAAGTAAACAAAATAAATGGGTATGTTGCCACCTTATCCTATAAATCTGATTATACTGTATATACATGGCAAAGAATTATCGATACTGTGGCTTTGAATTTCCTGTAAGGTAAATAGTTATTTAGACAGAGATATAAAAAAGCACTCCATTCTGTCTCTAAAAACAGAAATCTATACAATGTCATGCAAACAAAAAAGGGAAAACCATTAAAACCTGGCTTTCACAGATTATTTGCCCAGAACAAAGCAAACAAACAATTATACAACAGACCTAACATCAAAGTGATTTTGAATTTGCATTATTTTTTTTTAGTCAAGAACAAACAAGAGGGCTAAGATGGCTCTGTCACCCACCTGAGTTAAAGACTCATGTGCCTAAAGTTCTCAGCCAATATTGATTAACAGCTCCTGACTAATTCTAAGGTCAAGGGTCATTACTCTCACTTGGAGCATTGTATATAATTTGTCCTATTTCAGAGCTTTGTTAAAAAGCTAAAATTTAAAGGAAGCTGTAATCACGGACCTATATACACATGGATTGACAAATCTCATATTTTCCTTTACAAAACATCTAGTTCTCATGTATGGCGAGATTTTTGCGAGGTTTCGCCCGTAGTCCATATTGAATTAAACTGAAGAGCACAGCTTAATACCAGATAAAAATGATTATATAGAAATAAGCATAAGTAGAAAATAAATTAAGCAGCAAAACTTCTGATTAAAATATCAAATAGTTTCCTGTTTTAATTTCATGAACAGGTGCGAGACAACAAGGCTGTCAGAATCTACAGAATAACGGAAATTTGAGCATACGAAAATTTTCAAAAACTGTGGAGTGTGCACAAGGGATTATGGGTAACTTGTGGGATGATGGGTAACTTCTTGAACTTTATTGTTTTATCGATTTTTGGAAGTTGCCAATTCATGTGTATATAGGTCTGTGCTGTAACTTACTTACAAAATGAAAATAAGTTATTCTTCATTATTTCAGGGACCATGCATCTGATAGCCAGTCTGCATTACTTGTTCAAGAAAGAAACAAACATTGATTTTTAGAGCTAGAAAACATAACATGTAAAACATCTATGTATGGAATGAAAAAACATTTTTCATTTCTAATCCTAGGAATAGTTTTATGAAGCACATGTTGGTCTGTTTTGGCTCTTGGACTGGTAGAAAGGTTCTCCGCAGGAACTTGCAATATCTGTTGACCACAATGGAACATATTCCACACTAACTTGTTTCATATGTAAGCAAGCAGAGCGGGATAACTTGATTAGCATCAAACACCACATACTCTTGATTCATGGAGGCATCACCTTGTCCCAACATGTGAGTTAAGCGACCTGGTGTCTGCAAATAAAAATAGATCATTCAAAAAAGTAATAATAGTAGAACAAGATTTCATTTCATTTACACTGAGCAGAAACTCTTTGGAGAACTGGTTAATGGGCTATTACATTATTTATGTAGGTCAAAATTCTATGACCTTGGAGTTTTAAAGAAATAAGCTAATTATATTACTTGAAACGAGAGTATCAAACTGTCACAAAATACCCCTGTCAAGAAGACATAAATCAGTATTTGGAAATTCATAGTTTTGTAAAAGCTGTTTGACTATAGAGCTGATAGGGTTTTTTCACCTGTTTGAACTATAGAGCTGAGGAGGAAAATTTCATTATTTTTCAATAATTCAAAGGCCATAATCCAAAAGTGCCTTAGGTGATTTCGATGGTTATCGAACTTGGCCTAGACATTATCCCAACAAATACTTTCTACACGTTTGGTGAAGAATGGATGGAAACTGTTTGACTTAGAAAGCAGACTTAAGGCGAATTGGGCCCATTTTGGATAAGGGCCATAATTCAAAAGTGCTTAGGTCAATTTGTCTGGTTATCGATCTTAGCTGAGACATTATGCCCACACACATGTTCAGCAAGTTCCGTGAAGATCAGATGAAAACTGTTTGAATAAGAGAGTAGACAAAGTGTGGATGCCGCAAGCCTGCTGCAGGTGTTCCCATAATACGCCCTATTAGGTGTATAATAAAAGACAGAAAACCAAAAGGTGAAAGAAGAGTAAATGGACAGACGTTTTGAAAGAAACTCTTACAATGATGCTATCAAAACCAGCAGATGGCGCTCTTCTTGTTCTGTCAGCCTTGACGACAGTTTCCACATTTCCAATGGCAACCTCTACCTTTAGAAGGTTGCCAAGCTGTAAAAGAAAATTGTTTGAAAAAATGAACTGACTCAATTGTATCTGTACTCTGCAGTTTGAATGGATAATTTTCGATTAATCACCTCTGGGGATAAGAAATGGTACAGTCTTAAATGAGAGAGGGACCAGTCCATTGTAGTAGAGTAAAATCACAAGGGCCAAAAGTCCATATAAATTTTAAAATTTAAAACTAAATGGTGCCCTTTATCCCATTGCAGCTCATGTAGGTACTGACCTATCTATATGTACATAGCCTCTAAAACTTCCTGTGTGTCAAAATAACCTTGCAAACATGCCAAGTCTTTATTGAAATCAGTGTTATTTCCTTATTAACTTATTTAACTAACCTTGGAAAATTGAGCAGCCTTAAATGGGAACTTTGAAAAGTACAATCCTTTCCCAAAATCACCGCAGGTGAAATCTGAAAACAGAAAATTACAGGTAATGGTCCTAACTGATATGCATAAATGGGCCATGTTATAATTAAGACATTTTAATAGGTACTTTTTTCGGGTAAGTTGCAGACAGGAATCTTTTTTTCAGCCATAAAACAACCATTTCTGAACTGAGTCATATTAGTGTCTGTAAAATTAAATCCGATCATGTTTCGCTTAAACCTATGTCAAATCAAACACAATACATTTGCAGTTTTTTGCACTAATGCCAACGTAATTTGTCATAATGAAAATTGTCCACTTAGTAGTAATTGATTTGCTCATTGTACAGTGAAGGGGATCAGTTCACAAGTACGGTAATGCAAGGCTATTTTGCATATGAATTGAGTGTTTAATAAACAGCCAACGAACATATATCATACAGTCTTATAATGTGTTTTGTGTACAAAATGTCCTTTAGTAGTCCGACGAAGACATCATCCTGTTGAATCACAGTTTAAACAGTACATTAACCGGTAATTCAAAACTCGTGGTAACATTCAATGGAGAAGTCCTAAATATATTTAAAATATATTTGGAGAAAATCAAATGACTTCTATTAAATATGAGAGCAATGACTTAATATGCAAAAATCTTGAGGCGAAAAACCTTTAACTGTGCTATTGACATGAAATTTAAATACAACCTTATTGCAGCATCTCTTTCTTTTCATATATGATATTGTTAACTTTTACCCTGCAGCAGCAAATGATGCTACTTTTGTGATGGGTGAAGATCATGATCAACCTGCTATATGAGTAATCTAATCATGATCTGCACTGTTTGCTATTCCAAATAATGTTCTTTCAATGAGCACCCTTTTTAACAATTAACAGTAATGTTCAAATTTGAAGAAGGACAAGTCCATTTTAGAAATATAGCGGGTACTAGGTTAAACTGAAGGAAAATGAACTTCCCTCTAGACTGAAACAGTTCCTTCCTTCTGAGTTTGAGAATACAATATTGAAAGCTTTCCTGTACAGAAAAAAATCTTTTGATATGGCTGACAAATGAAACTTGCATTATTGGTACCAAAAATCATGAGGCAAAGTGGTTCAAGCTGGTACCAAGCTGTCAGTTGTCGGCAACTGATATTCAATTAAAATATAATGTTTCTCTATCTTTCAATTATCTCTAATCCAACTTGGTCTCTTTGTCCACTTCAATTTCAAGTCCCACGACCACATTAACAAGTAGCTCTTATTTTACCAAGATAGATGTCTTGTCTTACCAGTGGAAATGACCTTTATTTGTACAGAAAACATTCGTAACTTTACTCTTTAAATCAATGTACATGTTAGAAATTAAGAGCAGTATTTTTTTCAATGATATTGCAAAAAAAAGGCTTCCTGGCAACTCTTTTTAATGAAAAAGTGACTTGAATACAAAAGAAAAAAATATGTCAACATTGTTTTCGAGTGAATAAAGAATGGTTCTATCATTTGCCTATCAGTATATTTATTTTACAATATCAGTAAATTCAAAAATATTCTGGGACTTTAAAAACAACTAAACATCAGTAAACACTTGAGGGTACTGCAGGAAACAGGCGCTATAATCCGGTGTGGTCTTCCCTTTTGCAAACAAATTGTTTCAATCTTTTGGATATTGCTCAACAAACTTAGAGAATAAATAAAAAAGCGAAAATTGGGAAAAAGTTGATGTCTTGCTGGGCAATCAAAAGTTAAGGTACTAATGAATGACTGCTCAACAAAGGTATTTGATGTATTCGGCTTAAAGCTTTCCCCTTATACGGCTGTCAAGTGTGCAGTATCGTATTTTTGTTCCAGGTTTTGTTTTAAGTATCATTTAATATTAATAAGTTTATATAGGTTCCAATAATTCATATTGCTACAATTATTGTCACCTACATTTTTTCCCCCCTGCATTTTCTCATTTAACTACTTTCAATGCGGACAAAACCAGAAGACGTGTTAACAGCATTATTATTAGCTGATGGTAGATATATCAATGAGGACCTTTCATACGCTCCACATTCCAAAAAGTCTTCATATCAAGAATCAGAAAGCAAATAACAGGAATATATAAGTAATACAAGTAAAGTTCCGCTTTCAAGACCGCCCTCGTTATTAAGACTATTTCTATATTGACACCACTTTTTGCCAGTCCAAACGGTGGTCTTATTACCGACAGTTTACTGTACATTGTATATGGGTTTCTTATCAAAATATACCACCATAATCCAAAAGCACTTTTCAAAAATTAAAATATTTTAAGAGTAGTCGTGTACCATTATCCCCCTATCCATACAAGGACGGTTATTAGAAATTTGACACTTATTGCTGACTTCAGTTATTAACGTTTTTTTTCTTCACAAGTATGTTTCTTTCATAGTAGGGATATCAAATTTCTATATTTAAGACAAGCATGCCCGAAGTGTAAATGGTTCATCACTTATTGATAAAGAACATAACTCCCACTTTGAACCAGGAGTGATATCCGTCAACTACATAATCAATATACACGATCTTCACACGGGTGTATCTCAAATTACACAATTTTAAATAGCTAAGACGGCAGCTATTTAGCATCCTTCAAACGGACTTTTTTTCCACTTCTATCATTTTGTATTGCACAGTATCTATTTATTGCTGAAAAGGAATTAATTTTGTGGGCCACAGATTATAGCAAAACTATTAAAATTCCTCATAGAAACTTAGAATAATATGTGATAACATCTGTCCTGCTCACTACTGTACCAGTAAGTCACAGATGGAATTGTTCAGAACAGAAAAGAACAGTGGTATCATGTAAAACAATAAAACTTTAGGTCTGTGGATGCTGGGGGTGAATCTAAGAGTAATTTTACCAAGGCATGAGAACCATTTCTTTAATGTTTTATGACCCATCACAGTCATGCTAAGTAACAACATATAGAGAAAATGCCTGTCCTGTGACAATTTGGTAAATTTATATAAAAAAAGATATAATTAAACAAGAGCTGTCCCTCACAAATGACGAATGCCCAAGAAAGAGGTGTCCAACAGTCTTTGTCCTCTCCATGTGCTAAATAATTGTGGTATGTAATTTTAAAATCCATGTGAGACATCGGCTTGATGTGCTAGGCATTTGTGCCAAATTATTTTAAAATCAATCAATGCATGTCAAAGTTATATTCTGGACACGAATGTGTGCATTTATACAGAATTCCATTACCTTCAAACTCTAAGTGTGACCTTGACCCTTGAGGTAGGGACCTAAGTCTTGCACACGACACGTCGTCTTGATGTGCTAGACATTGTGCCAAGTTATTTTATAATCCTTCAATGCATGACAAAGTTACAAATGTGTGCATATATACAGGATTCCAGTGTGACCTTGACCTTTGAGGTAGAGACGTGGGTCTAGCACGTGACATGTCATCTTGATGTGCTAGACATTTATGCCATGTTATTTTAAAATCCTTCAATGCATGACAAAGTTACAGTCCGGACACGAATGTGTGCATATATAGAGGATTCCATTACCTTCAGACTCTAAGTGTGACCTTGACCTTTGAGGTGGGGACGTGGGTCTTGCACGCGATACATCGTCTTGATGTGCTAGACATTTGTGCCAAGTTATTTTAAAATCCTTCAATGCATGACAAAGTTACAGTCCGGTCACGAATGTGTGCATATATAGAGAATTACATTACCTTCAAACTACAAGTGTGACCTTGACCTTTGAGGTAAGGATGTGGATCTTGCACAAAACACGTTGTCTTGATGTGCTAGACATTTGTGCCAAGTTATTTTAAAATCCTTTATTGCATGACAAAGTTACATGCATATATAGAGGATTCCAATACAGTAAACCTCGCTTATAAGGAACTCGGATATAAGGAACACTCGGTTAAAAGGAACAGTTTTCAATTCCCCGATCTAAATCCTTCTTTATTCAATGTAAAAATCATCAGTTATAGGGAACTCGGTTATAAGGAATACTCGGTTATAAGGAACAAATTTTCCGGTCCCAAAGTACAAAATTCAATGGAAAACACCTCGGTTATAGCAAACAGACATAAAGAATAAAAATTATTAAAAATCGGAATTCTAATGACGTCAGAGTAACGTCGGCACTTTCATGCGCGTTCATGTTAGCAATTTCATTTCTATGATCTTTAGTTTGTTAATTCACGGATACGATAAAAAGAAAAAATATATAATACTATCATTAAAGTTTAACAAAGACTACATCTAGACGATAGAAGATTTAATATTTACTCAAAAGGGTTATATTTGTACATGTAATAAGTATTTTATGTTAACAATAGTGAACGAAAATCAGTCACGGCCTTGGTCACGGTTACTAAACCTTGGGATCTAAATATGGCCAAATAAAGTTATTGCTAAGTACTGCAAAGTTTTTCTATCAAAGATAAAGCCGCAGGTGTCATGAGATCAAAGAATGCCGCCGCGATGCCCGGTTTGTTTGATCTTAGTGAGCACTTGGCATTAAAAAGAGACAGTTTGAGACATTGACAATAGATTGATATTTTGGATTATTAAATCAATAGTTTGGAATAGTTAAAGTAAGTTTTTAGATTGATTGTGTTGTCGGGATTGTTTTATTTGATCCTACAGTATGTTAGTTTGTTGATAGCGGCATCGTAATTAAAACGATTTGGGCGTCTGGAAGTTTAAAAAAACATCAAATTACAATTATTTTTTTATTTTTTTTATTGATAATTAAAAGTTAATCAGTAAAAAACTCAACAAATATTCAAGTCTCGACCCGAATGTGGACACCGCGAAACACCGTGTCCAGTCACCGCGATTCGCGCTACAGGACACTCTCATTAGGGTGACGGGGTGATTCCGCAACCTCTTAAATATTGAGTCAAATATTATTCACTCTCAACAATCTCAAACGAGTATCCTTGCTTACTTTAAGAAGTCATAAGCACTCATGTACATAGACATTAAGTTAGTGCCGGTGTAGATTTCATATGTTTTCGCTATACAAACCTCGGTTACAAGGAACTAGTTCGCTATACGGATATAAGGAACCTCGGTTATAAGGAACAATTTTCTGAGGTCCCAAGCTGTTCCTTATAAGCGAGGTTTACTGTACCTTCAAACTCCAAGTGTGACCTTGACCTTTGAGGTGGGGACGTGGGTCTTACATGCGACACATTGTCTTGATGTGCTAGACATTTGTGCTAAGTAATTTGAAATTCTTTAATGCTGACAAAGTTACAGTCTGGACACTTATTTGTAAGAAGGGACGCACAGACACACAGACGGACGGACGTACTTACCAGACGGACTTTGTGAGGTAATCCCTTTGATCTTTTTCAACCCCACAATACAATTCCATTTTTAACCCCATAATGACGGATTGAACTCAAAGAACCTCACAATGCTAAGTTGTACTCAAACCCTAACCCCGTAATGTCTACTTGGCATGTACGGACAGACGGTCAGACGGACAGGCAGACGGACGGTGCGCTTTTAATATGCCACCCTTCGGGGGTATAAAAAATAATTCAATATCAAAACATACGCCAATGCATTACCTACTTAGCACTTACGTTTAGTATTAAATACATGTACTGACATCCTGCAAACAGACCGCACTTCAAAACAGACAAATGTTTTGTATATATAAAATTTCAACTGTTGATCTAAAAGCCTTCTTAAAAACCCCTTTCTACATAATTTGTATACTGTTAAAATATTTGTTCAAATCTTCAGCATTTTGTACAAACTATTGACTCTTTTCCCACTGAATTCAGAAAATACACACATTGTTATTTACTGATAAACCCCTGATCACATTTACAAATAAGCATGCCTGTCTATCATGACTAAAATCCATTTCCCCCATAGATAAACATTAAAGTAACATCTATAAATATGTCTTTATCAAAGACAGACCTTAAGCATGCAATAAAAGATCTGCAACAAAAGACCTGAAAGATTTTTCCGCATTCCATTGTATTTTGTATTCATTTTATCTTTTTCCATCTCCAATTTGAAGAATAAGGTGCACTACAATTATATGATTTGGTCTCCACAACGCAGTATGATGAATTTATTGCGGTAACCAAGATAGTAATCTTTAGAGATAGTCTTGCAACATTTCAACAAAAGAATCACATAATTTGATGAATGAGTTTGCCAGCTATTTGGAGAAAGATGATCCTTGTAATTTAGTTGAATAAATTACCAGGTGTGAAGGAACAGTATTGTCACCATCTCATAAAGAATAGATAAAAAAAACAGGGGAAATACCCAAGAAACACAACTTGGGCTTGTGGCATTTGCATGATAGACATATAATTAAAAGGTAGAATACACACCAGGTAGTTATTAATTTGATTAGAGTCTAAAAGAGTTTATAGAAAGCTCTGAGGAAAAAACATATAATGTTTCTGATTTCTTTTTTAAGGGGCAGGTTTTGAGTTTGGGCATCACGTTCTTGCAGTCAACTGCAAATTTGACTTCTAAATTATACAAGAAGGCCTAAATGGTCCTATATCCCTCACCTGAGTACCAGTGCACTTACCTAAGGAAGTTACCTCTTGCTAAAGGGAGTCAGTGGTTGCTAAGGAAGTCACTGGTTGCTAGAGAAAGTCAGTAGCTGCTAAACAAGTCACTGGTCAATAAAAGTCACCAGCTACCAGGGGCAGTAATTGGTTGCTAAGGAAGTCACTGGTGCAAGAGGGTGCTAAAGGTTGCTAAGGAAGTCAATGGTTGCTAGGGGAACTCACTGGTTGCTAGGGGACTAAGCTGTTTTAAAAAATCTTGTTCCTAAGTGCCTGATTGCTTAAGAATTGACTGATTGATAGGGGAAGTCACTGGTTGCTAAGGAAGTCAGTAGTAGCTAAGGAAGTCAGACGCTCCTAAGGGAAGTCACTGGTAGCCAAGGCAATGAATGGTTGCTAGGGGAAACTCACTAGTTACTAGAATATTAAGTTTTTGCTAAGAATATCAATGGTTGCTAAGAAGGTTACTTGCTTGAACAATATTGATAGGGGATCAATTTAGCAATGCTACATGTCAAATATCTTAAATCTGGGCCTTGTGGTTTCAGAGGAGAAGATTTAATAAGTTTTATCCTATAGAAACCTATATAAGATAAAGTCATGCCTAGGGCAGGGTTAATTTTGACCCAGAGGTCATTAATTGAACAGTTTTGGTAGAGGTCCATGAGACAATGCTAATGCCATCAGTTTTTCCTCTGGAATTACTCCGATTTTCCCCGATTTTTTTACCTACGTCTTATAAATTAGTGCGTCTAATACACACACAATTACTGTCAGGTTGGGATCTTTCAGCTTTTGAAAAGAAAATGTTTAAAGCTTTTTCTATTTGTTGTCATAGCAACTAGAGTTCATTTGAACAATATTTGATGAGGGTCACCTGAGGGTCTACGGAACATTCTTGTGAAGTTTGGTTCAAATTGGTCCAGTAGTTTTTCACAAGATTTGAGTAAACACCGGACGAAGGATGGTGAGTGATCACAAAAGCTCACCCTGAGCTCAAAAAAAATATGTAAAGGAAAACTTGTCTTAAGGAAAAAACAGACACAAATGGAAAAGTACAGTTGATTATTATCTTATTTAAACCATTTTAGAATCATCATTTCTTCATAGAACAACTACACATTTAAATAGTTTTTCCTCCATTCCACGGGTGGTTAACTCTCATCACCACCACCACAAAATGAGGTGAAAAGAAATTGTGGGGAGCACACTTCCGAGGTGGTGCGGTTCTACAAAATAAACACGGAATGTGAGTATGACTTTTGTAAATTTTGTTTTAAATTATTTTGTTGAAGAACTTTAAAAAATCGGGCAATGTAGTTACCACTAGAAATGTTGAGACTACCGTTTGCACAGATGGTGGAAACAAAATTCCATAAATTGTAGTCTCTACAACGTTTATAAGTTGGCGAAAATCTCGATTTTCAGTAACCAAAGTTAAACTATCCTTATTTTTTTGTCCAAAATCCCGTTTTTCTTACATGCAACATACGAGTACATGTACAGAATAAGTATTTATTGTCACTAGACGATCCGGTGAGTAAATAATTTGGAACTGCAGCCAATTTCTTAAATGAGGTGGTGGGGTGGAGTATGTTAAAAACAGATAACATAGACTTGGAAATAGATAAAAGAGCTACAGGCACCTTAAATATAAACTGCCAAAAAGGTACAGACCACAAAGTGACTCCTATATACACCAGTACTAAGTTTGTAGGGGTATAATAAAGTGTTTCTTGCAAGAAAATATTTTTATTCATTTAAAAAGACCATATTTTGTTTTCTTTCATACATGTACAGCTAATACAACAATTTTTTTGAAAGAGAAACAAATTATCATTTAAAAAACCATCAGACTAATGCCCAAACACTTTGTAATGAAACCCATTTGTGAGTCATATCAAAATAACCCACAGAACAACTCCTTTAGTTGAGTCAAGGCATATGCTCTATTACTGCACGTCTTACTGACCATAAGTGTTTTGACTAGAGATATATGTTCAATTTCACAATGCTAAAAACTTGCTAGTTTCATGATATTTTCCTTGCCCATGTTTTAGCGTCAGTGCCATTATCATGACACTTTTTACACAGAGGGCACACTGCTGAAAATTTGGTAAACAAGTGTTCCATGTACAGATGTACGGATCACTATCACCCAGAAGTTCATCTTCAGTGCCACAGTAACAACAGTAGAGAGAAATGAATTAGCCTTAACAAAAATGTCTTTAAATGTTTCCGAGTTGTTTGTCTGTACAGCAACTCGTCTTCCACCGACGCTACCCTGATTTATGTTAACAATTAAAATTTTCGGGTGCATAGAATGACCGAACAAGAGCACCGCAAAGCGCAGCAATATACGCCCGAAGTGTTGTATCAGAGAATGGGAGCAAAATTTAGGCTGTTGAAGCCCAACGGACAGGAACAAGAATAAAAAATTGAAGTTATATAAAAATCTAAGTCCCCAACCAGAAAATCCTAACCTGGTACAAAATGTCAAAAACACCAAAAATTGGAGGTACCATTCATGTTGTACCACAGAAAAGTGGTCTCGGTTACGTCCCCCCTCACTGCCAATAATAAAAAAGTTACAAAATATGCTATTGATAGTAACATAAAAGGGAAGTAATTCAATAAAAAATTAAGCAAACAAAATAGAATCTCCCAAATAAAAACAAGAGCACTGTAATCAAGAGCAAATGCAGAGCAATATCCACTAAGTTATATGACGCTTGAACCCTAAGTGTGACCTTGACCTTGAAGTGAGCCATCCGGAGCATGGCTTCTGCACATCGTCTCAATGTGGTAAACAATTGTGTCAGGTTCTTCGAAATCCTTCAAGGGGTTCAAGAGTTACAGAGCAGAAGGGAAACAAAATCATATGACCTTTGACCCCTAAGTATGACCTTGACCTTGAATCCAGCCATCCGGAACATTACTTCTGCACGTCGTCTCAGTCTGGTTAACATTTGTGTCAGGTTTAAAATCCTTCAAGGGGTTCAAGAGTTACAGAGCGGAAGGGAAATTGCTAACGCACAGATGGACGGACAGACGTCCAGAACATTGCTTCTGCACGTCGTCTCAATGTGGTAAACAATTGTGTCAGGTTTCTTCGAAATCCTTCAAGGGGTTCAAGAGTTACAGAGCGGAAGGGAAACAAAATCATATGACCTTTGACCCCTAAGTATGACCTTGACCTTGAATCCAGCCATCCGGAACATTGCTTCTGCACGTCGTCTCAGTCTGGTTAACATTTGTGTCAGGTTTAAAATCCTTCAAGGGGTTAAAGAGTTACAGAGCGGAGGGAAATTGCTAACGCACAGACGGACGGACAGACGGACAGGCGCCCAGAACTTGCTTCTGCACGCCGCCTCAGTCTGGTTAACATTTGTGTCAGGTTTCTTCAAAATCCTTCAAGGGGTTCAAGAGTTACAGAGCGGAAGGGAAACAAAATCATATGACCTTTGACCGCTAAGTATGACCTTGACCTTGAATCCAGCCATCCGGAACTTGCTTCTGCACGTCGTCTCAGTCTGGTTAACATTTGTGTCAGGTTTCTTCGAAATCCTTTAAGGGGTTCAACAGTTAGAGAGCGGAAGGGAAATTGCTAACGGACAGACGGACAGAGAGGCGATAACATAATACGTCCCTTCGGGCGTATAAAAAGACTGTGAAAGACCGAAAAATGATTTATCTTTATTTATATTTATCGGAAACAACTTTGTTTAAAAAGATAATGTACGATTTATAACTTAAGTATTAAATAAATGAAGAAATTGTATGTAATGAATATTTGTTTGTTTTCATAAGTTCCTGTGCTGCATCAATTACAAAATCTGGAGTGCTAAATTTAGAAAGTTTTCGGCCTGCAATGTTTGTTTTTTCGATCTTTTTACTTGATTTGTAATACAATATTTACAATTTATATACTCTTTAAAAAATAAGTTGTTTTCGGTCTTCATAAACTGTTTTTCGGTCTTTTTCGTGTTTTTTATTCATACTGCACCGGTTTGCTGCCATTTTGACAATATGGTAGTCATGATTATACAATTAAAGTAACGGGAACATGTTCTGCTGGCGTTTTTAATTGAATTGTAGGTTTGAAAGTACTAAATTTACGAGTTTGGCGCGACAAAAAGGCCCGCTTTGAATTTTTGGTCTTGGTTTATAAAACTAGATGGGTGTTCAGTAGAACACTTGTGTCTCCCCTTATGCTTTGTCAGAATAACCAACAATTTTGTGACAAAATCTAAGTGTAGAAAGGGGCATAACTCTGTCAAATATGACTTTGACCAACAAACTTTGGCGGCATAATGACCCTTATGTCATAAGCAATACAATTTGAAAGTTTGATGAAGAAATCTTAAGAAATGGCAAAGTTATAGCCAACATTAAGTTTTCGTGACAAAATCTAAGTACAAAAAGGGGCATAACTCTGTCAAATAAGACCTTGACCTACAAAATTTGGCGGCATCACAACCCTTTTAACATAAGCAATATCATTTGAAAGTTTGATAAAGAAATCTTAAGAAATGGCAAAGTTATAGCAAAAATCTAAGTATATAAAGGGGCATAACTCTGTCAAATATGACCTTGACGTACAAACTTTGGCGGCATCACGACCCTTATGTCATAAGCAATACAATTTGAAAGTTTGATGAAGAAATCTTAAGAAATGGCAAAGTTATAGCCAACGTTAAGTTTTCGTGACAAAATCTAAGTACAAAAAGGGGCATAACTCTGTCAA
Source organism: Saxidomus purpurata (assembly GCA_022818135.1). NCBI lineage: Eukaryota > Metazoa > Mollusca > Bivalvia > Venerida > Veneridae > Saxidomus > Saxidomus purpurata. The sequence continues at coordinate 10,128,401 of JAFMSR010000005.1, forward strand.
ATATGACCTTGACCTACAAAATTTTGTTGCATCATGACCCTACTGTCATAAGCAATACAATTGTAAAGTTTGATGAAGAAATCTTAAGAAATGGCAAAGTTATAGCCAACGTTAAGTTTGTGTGACGGACGGACCGACAGACGGACAGACAAAGCGATCCCTATGTATCGCCTTTTCTCTGAAAGGGTGACACAATTGCTCAAAAGAAGCTCAAATTGAAAAAAAAATTTTTTTTTAATTTTAAAAAATAATGGAGCGGGAAATCCGTTGACCAAGTAATTAATTTGGTGTGGCCTTATATAAACAGCATATTGATTTAAACTAACTTTGTGTATCTTGCACAAAATCAATCCTACTATCTTTACATGTCATTCAACCAAGAATTTTGAAAATTGCATTTTACACACCAATTACATAATATATCTTTAAATAAAAATGCTCTCACAAAATTAATGTTTTGTTCTTTTTGATGGTTCCAAGAATGTGAGTCAGTATCTCTTTTTAAGTATGACACATTCAAGTACCAGGTATTCCATTAAGTTTTATGCTTTTACAACATCATTAGGTCTCTATCAGGAGTGCCCAGTCAACCTAACCTGCTTTGGGATGAACCAGTACAAGACCAATTTTCCCCATAACAAAAACCCCTGCTAATACTCTCACAGAAAGGATCTGGTCCCAGGCAGAGCTCAGACACATGACCCTAAATCACTCAGAGGTTGCAGCAGTTTTCAAAAGAATAACTTCTTCCACTTGGTCACCGTGGCATTAAAATAAATTTTACAGTGCAACCATTAATCCTTCCCCGCTGGCAGAAAGTGATTCAACCTTTGCAACTAGTGCAGACCATGATCAGTAAAAGCATCGGGCCTCAATAGCTCAGTGGTCAGGATGTTCGCCTCCAAAACAGGAGCTTTAGGGTTCAAATCCCAGCCCAAGCACGAGGCATATCCTTCGGCAAAGACACTGAAACCACACCAGCCTCAGTCTACCCAGCTATTAATGGGTAGCAGCTATGAAGAACTCACTGCCTCTCTCTCTTACGAGTTTGATGACATCTGGAATGAGTGTTCGAGAGTGATTCAATAAGCTACAGAGTTTCCTTTATAATCAAACTAAAATAAATTTGTATAAACTAATATGATCAGTAAAACATGCTCGGTCATATGGCAATAGTCAAGTACCGAGGATAAACAACCCCAATCAGTCAATCAATGATCAGTAAAAGCAGCTGTACAATTTGATCATGATCTGCACTGCATCCCTGCAGTCTAATGATTGTCAGTCAATAAATTTCACTGAAAACTCCCCAAACAGTAAGTGGTACTGTCCAAATTGGAAGGTAGACAAGTCCATTTTAGGACTTTAATGGGGGTCAGGGTTAACTAGAAAATATACAAGCACACTGCTCTATAAATTAAAAAAAATCAGAAATTGATATAGAAAATTAAAGGAAAACTTGCTTCAGGCTACCTTACCCATTTACCCCTCTGTGTCCCCTCCCCTAGTCCCACCCCCCACCTCCAACTACCTGCTTATATCTTATTTTACCTGCACACACTATATTATTTCATTGAACCAATGAAACTGGTCTTATGCTTATGATCTAAAGTTCTGATGTAAATAAAATGTTTTGCAAGAAATTAAATAAATCTTGCATTAATTAGTCATACTTTGCATTTTAAAATTAGAAATTCTATTAGTTAAATCATTCGTGTATAAAATAAAAGAAATAGCAAAAACAATTTAGTAATATTTGGTAGTATTTTATGACATCTTTACTATTTTAAGAATAAAGAAAATTTACATAATCATAATGCAAAACAGAGGAGCTTTGAAAACTGCTTTCAAATTACATACATAAAAAGGCTTTAAAATTGTAGTATTAAAAGAAAGTAATAAACACACTCAATAAATAACAAGGAAAATTTTCTGTGGATTTATTACTGATATGTCTATTTAGTATGCAAACAGTAAGCTATTACATTCATGCATATCAAATAAATCTTGTAAAGAAACAAGAGGGCCATGATGGCCCTGTATCGCTCACCTGTCTACCATTGGCAAAAATAAAAGGTTATTAATAGCAGAAAGGATCTTTTTACCTTTTGGCTCATGATATCCTCTTAATAAGCCTATGTAAAATCAAAAGACCCCCCAGGCAGGGTTAATTTTGACCTTGAGGTCAGGATTTGAACAATCTTGGTGAGAGTCAATTATTGCCACATGCTGAATATCTAAGCTCTAGGCCTCATTATTTTGCTGTCTGATCATGATCTGCACTGTTGGTTATTCATTTTTTTGCTGTCTGATCATGATCTGCACTGTAAGCTATTCATTGTATGTTGGCTGGTCATGATCTGCACTGTCAGCTTTTTTTTTTTTGCTGTCTGATCTGATCTGCACTGTTTGCTATGCATTATTTAGCTGTCTGATCTGATCTGCACTTTCATAATTTAGCTGTCTGATCATGATCTGCACTTTCTTATTTTGCTGTCTGATCATGATCTGCCTTTCTGACAAATTTCAAGGATATCTGGGCTGAAAATGTAACTCTAGAGTGTTAACAAGGTTTTTCCATATTTGGGCTGTGACCTAGTTTTTGACCCCAGATGACCCATATTCGAACTTGGGCTAGAAATCAACTTAACAACCTGTCTGACAAATTTCCAGGATATTTGGGCTGAAAATGTTACCTCTAGAGTGTTAACAAGGTTTTTCCATATTTGGGCTGTGTGACCTAGTTTTGACCCCAGGTGACCCATTTAAAACTTGAGCTAGAAATCATAGAAACAACCTTTCTGACAAATTGCCAGGATATTTGGACTGAAACAGTGCCTCTAGAGCCTTAACAAGATTTTTCTATTTTTGGGCTCTGTGACCTAGTTTTGACCCCAGATGACCCATATTCGAACTCGTCCGAGTAATTACGGGACAAACATCCTGACCAAGTTTCGTGACAACTGAGGAAAAATGTGACCACTAGAGTGTTAACGAATAAATGTGGCGGACGACGGACGCGTCCGACGGACGACGGACATTCATCGATCCTAATAGCTCACCCTGAGCCAGCTCAGGTGAGCTAAAAAGTGTTATTTTTTTTCGAGCAAATACAAAATTCTGAATATGTTGTAGCTAAAGAAAACTTGTCATGAATATGCAAAATTACTGCCTGATTTGTATATATTGCGTAATTTATTTATTGGGTAATATCTGGAAAATGTAACCACAATGAATTCCTTGAAATTGTTATTGAAAGTAAATTATTTTTCTTGAGGATTGACGCCAATCTTAATAGTTTCTTAATGGTTGAGAGATTCAAAGTGCACTACAATAGAGCCTTCAATGAAGATAATATCCGTGTACACCCAGAACAATTATTTTGCCCTTTTGTTAGACGTTTTTACACATTAAGGGATGAAAGCATTGAGTGTGGGTGCTGAATCACCCAAGTACAACATGTTGATGAAATGCACTATGATTCTTGGTACTTGTCCTTCCTGTAAAGTTTCCATGATTTTCATACAGTGGTTGCTAAGAAAAAAGCACGTCTAAAGAAACATTTCTATATACACTATATAATTATAAATATGCAAAACTCTGAGGGTCATAACTCAATAAGGAATTATACGAATATATCATGATGAAAATATATATGTACACTCTTAAACTAAGCTTGGTATTTGGCTCAATCCTGTGAAGTTTCAGTGGATTCAGGCCTGCGGTACTGCAGAGAAAATGCACACACGAAACATCTCTATAATACACTATTATGCAGTGCACAGGCAGTAATTCAACGAAAAAATTCACCTATATTTTTACAATGGGATAGTCTGACTTCCAATTTGGGCAAGTCTATTTCTTTAAATAGGGATGTTTTGCAGAATTATGACCCAAAAGGCTGCAATTTAAATCCTGATCACACGACAAAGTGTTTGCCTTCTACTTCAAAGAGTTTCTGTTTGAAAAGGTATATATTGCAACAGATACTAGGTAAAAATGGGTAAACTTCACCTACTCAAGGTCAAGTTATTTTTTCAAAGGAAGGGAGGTAATTACTTAAGCACATATACAGCAGGCTAATTAATCTTTGCAGAGTTACTTCCCATGCATTCTTAGCTATGTTTTGATCACTTAGATGGAGGTTATGATGGTAAACAATAGGGACAATATTTAAGGGTTGAAAAAACCCTGCTGGCCTTAGACTGTAATACAGATCCAGCTTCCAGGTCATGTAACTGACTTTGTGGTGTCTAAATTTTGTTGCATCTTTGAATACAGCAAAAACAGAAACATCACTGACAGGCATTGTCCTTTCAAAATATTCATTTCATGTCAGGCAGTGTCCCTCTAAATTTGACTTTATATCAGTATTTTCTTATTCCCTCATGCCGTAATACCACTGTGTATTTTCCCTCAATGAAGGACCAAGACTACTCCCTAAATTTACAAAAAAAGACCACTTTATCAAAAGCCCTCAAAAAGAATAACATGTACCTCTTTCTGAAAAACCTCCTTTCAGAATTTCTTTGATTATGTCTGGGTGTTCTAGTGTTCCACAGAAGTAGAGATCTAGCACCATCAGGGGGTCCTTCAAACTTTGGACCTTCGCTTTATATGCTTTCTTCATTTTTTCTGGTACTAATGCCTGAAAAAAAATTCTGGTATTAAAGCCTGATTTGATGATCAATTTATGGATACTAAATCCTGAACATAATAATAAATTCTCTGGTATTGAAGCCACAACATAATTTTCAAGCTACAATTCACAGATTGATTTAAAGTTTCTTGATTATACATACATCGCATCGAGTGAACTTAAGAGTTATCTACCTTGAATTTCGAGTTAACTGAATGTATGACGCTAATAGTCTATGGATAAAAGCTATTTTTAGCTGTCTGTCTGACATGGATGCTCGTTATATTTTCACATTAAATACGTCACTGGAAAGCTCACGATCCGAGTTTTCTAATAATATGCAGTTTGATACATTTCATTTAACCATAAGCATTGAGTCAGTAGTTAAACCTGATCACATATCCAGAATTTTACGTAGAACTTACATATAGTGGTAAGCAGTAACATTTACTCAATAATAACCAATAAAAATAGACAGGAAATAGCCCTGTTTGAAAATGTGTATTATGTGAAACAGCAGTCTTGGGTTATATTCAGAATACTAGTCTGATTTCTTGTTCTAACAGCTCCACACAGCTGCACAGACAATCTCTAAATAAAAAGTTTTTACTCTTTCCTACTGACATGAAGTTGAGGGTTGACTGAGAAATCATCTGTTCCTATTTCTTTACACATGACTACAATACTTCTTTTGCAGTCAGCCCTTGAATTTTTTCCTTTTCATAGGAAAAAAAAAGAAACTAGAGCTATCACTAAATGTGATTAATACCCCCAAAAGACTGCTTTATAAACTGAGGAAGTTCGTAGTAACAGAATACCTTGCAAACAAACTAAAAAGAGATATTGTTCTTGGCAAAAACTCTGTAATTTTTCAAGATAGAGTCATGGTTCTTGTACACTGCACTTCCTCTCAATGTGCTTGACCATTGTATGAAGTGGTATTGAATTCCTACCAATAGTTTTCGAATTATGCTCCGGACAAGTAAAAGTAACAAAGGGCAATAACTCTGAAATGAGTCAAGATAGAGTTATTGTTCTTTTTCACTGCACTTCCTCTTATTGTGCTTGAGCATTGTATGAAGTTGTATTGAATTCCAACTAGTACTTTTCAAGTTATGCTCCGGACAAGAAAAAGTAACAAAGGGCAATAACTCTGAAATTAGTCAAGATGGAGTTATGATTCTTGTGCACTGCACTTCCTCTAAATGTGCTTGACCATTGTATGAAGTTGTATTGAATTCCAACCAGTAGTTTTCGAATTATGTCGTAGTGCTCCTTGAAAATATGATTCTTAAGGAATTCCTCTAAAATTTACCATTTTTAATTTTTTTAAGTAACAAAGGGCAATGTTTGAAAAGTAACAAAGGGCAACTCTGTAATTAGTCAAGATGGAGTTATAGTTCTTGTGCACTGCACTTCCTCTCAATGCTTGACCATTGTATGAAGTTGTATTGAATTTCAACTAGTAGTTTTCAAGTTATGCTCCGGACAAGGAAAATGCAACAGACTGCCCGACCGACTGACCGACCGACTGACCGACCGACCGACCAACCAACCACTGGGTGACTCCTATATACCCCCCTTAACTTCGTTTTGGGGGTATAAAATAAAAAAAAAAAAAAATTATAAATGGCAAACTGTATCTTCATCAGACTAACATTTTTCACAACAATCTTTGTCGACACTGATTGCAAAAGCATGGAGATCTGTATCGCAGGGTGTGTAAACTACATAATTTTCATGCGGAGAGATTTATCTACCTTTGATATAGTTGAGACTTCACATTTCTTGCATGCAAGGGTATCAAGCATCATCTGCTGTTTGAATTGCTCTGTAACATCGTAGAAGAAGGCGGAATCTTTGATATGGTCGTAGGGTTCGTCTTCTCCTTTCCCTTCTTGCTGGTTAAATGCCATATAACGACTCTCATCTGACGAATAAAAACGTTAATATTTAGTCTGCTTTCACTACGTGGAAGTTCATGTGGGACCAGATGAAAACGTATGACTTAAAGAGTATTCAACTTACATATTTTCAGTTGTTTGAAACTACATTTCGCCGGTTCAAAGCAAAACAGTCGTGAGTTATATGAAATAAAAAAATCCCTACAACTGTGTTGCTTTGAACCCTTGATTTGCATGACCAAGAAATAAATTTGAGATAAGCATGCATTTGACTTAACAGAGTTTGAGATAAACAGAAATTTGACGTAACGAAGTTTGATATAAGCATGATTTGACTATAAGAGTTTGAGATAACAAGAGTTCTCTGTATGTAATTAAACATAACTATAGAACAGACAAGTGCTCAGTAGTTAAGTATCTATTAAAATAACAATGTTGTTCTTTGTTAATGTTTCAAAATCTGTAAAGTTTTGACATCATCACATTTCCATTTTGTGCAATCTTATGACAAGGGGGTTGATATTTCTGTGCTCATTGTGCAAAGGAGGTAAGTGAAGATGACAGGTAGTGTGTGCGGTCTGAAATAGCAGCTCTGTCAATGCGTATTTATTTAAAGATAATGGGTGTACTTTGGATTCTACAGTAGTAAAAAGCATACCTTAAAAGTTTTAATAAATGCTACCTCCTTAATAAACACCTCCTCACTGACTTTTTATTAGTACTATGAAAAAGCATAGTGTCGAGATTTCATAAGTACAAGAGGGCCAAGATGGCCCTATAGTGCTCACCTGGCTACCATTGGCTAAAAAAGAAAATCATCAATAGCGGGAAAGGGTCAATTTTGACCTTGGGCTCAATATTTTCCTCTATAAAAGCCTATGTTAAATCAAGAGACCCCCAGGCAGGGTCAATTTTGACCCAGGTCATGATTTGAACAATCTTGGTGGAGGGTCTCCAGGTAATGCCACATGTTAAATATCTAAGCTCTGGGCCTTTTGGTTTCAGAGAAGAAGATTTTTAAAGTTTTTCCTATATAAACCTATGGAAAAACAAGTGACCCCCCCCCCACCCCCCCCGGGCAGAGTCAATTTTGATTGAACAATCTTGGTAGAGGTGTCCACTAGGTAATGCCACATGCCAAATATTTAAGCCCTATAGGCCTTCCTGTTCTTGAGAAGAGGATTTTAAAAGTTTTTCTTTTCTGCTGCCATAGCAACCAGAGTTCTGCATGGAATGGAATTATTTGAACAACTATGAAAGGGCTTCATGTGAGAAACATCCCTGCCAAGTTATATCATCATTGGCCTAAAAACGTAACTTAATGAACAGGTCTCCAAATGGCGTCTATTAAGACTTGAGCCATATGTTGAAAAGTCTATGCAAAACTTCCAACGCAAATGACAGTGAAAATTAGTTGAAGAGTCTATGTTCTTGAACAATCTATGTAAAAACTAAAATGGTCACTAAAACAGTGAATACACCTTAAGGTAGGGCCTGTCCAAAGCTAACATTTCATTTGCTATAATCTAATAAATAAAGATTTTATCTTCTTGTTTGTAAACCTGTTCAGTTTGGCAAATGAAATTCTAGTTCTGGTCAGGAGCCACCTTAAGTATTCTATGCAATGTACATTCTTGCATACCGGGAGAGGTATCTGTAGTTTTCACCGGAGCTGGATTATATTACACCCCCATATAATATGACTTTCATGAATTACTTATGACGACGTTATAAACATTGTGGATTCACTTTCCCAAACACAGCATCTAAATGTTTGTATTTATATTAAAAGGCATCATTTCGATAAGTTTAAATTTAAATATCTAAGTACAAGACAGTATGCAAGAAATACTTTCTACCATGAGATATTTGGTTCAATCACTGCTGGATTCTGTTTCGTGGGAACAGTTACCCTCAGTGACAGATATTTCGATTTGAACCATATACTCATGGAAGAAACTATCAATATTGCATCATAGCTGTTACAAAGTAACAATAAACACTAGAATTTGATTCTAATGTTACCTATGACAGTAAATTTTCCGTTTGGTTTGAGAGAGTCCATCATATCCCTGGAATTTGTACGTTTGTGTTTTAATTGTAAGTCCATCCTGTCAACTTGTCGTTGTAGCGTGTCTATAAGCTCCTGCGTGCTCTTGTCAATGTCATCTACACACAGCAGAAAAAAATATATCATAAATCAATATGTCTGTTCATACCTACTACCAGGGCCTCCCTTGGCATTAGAAATTGTTGCCACTTTGCAGTCAAAGCAGTCATTTTTAGTGCAAATTATTGAAATTCAGTCTGATAATGTTAAAATTTCTTACGCCAGTTTTAACTGTCTTCCCCTAACACTAAAGAATTTTGGTATATTAGGCAACATTGGTAAATGGAAAGGGAAGCCCTGCTACTTTTAGATACTAGCGAGGAAAATGTAACAATCTTTTACTAATTTATACTTTAAATACTACTACAGTAAAGATTCTGCTATAAAGGCCAAAAGGAAGAATATGACTGTGTGTCTCCATTCACCTTGCCCAAAAAATGATGGTAGATCGGCAGTTTTTTCTTTTATTTCACTTTTTTATATTACCCTTTCCCACACTAAAAACACTTAAAAATTTGTCTTTTTCATGTTAGCAGTAAAAGGTTAAAGCCGGTCAGGAAACCGGAATGACTCATATTTTTTTTCCTAAGACCACCTAATATTAAGACTGCCCAGTCTATTGAATAGACTAAATATTTCAGAACCAAAATTAAATTATTGGTACTTTTCATAGTACAAAGGTCTCAATAATGAGAAAGACTTAGTACAGTAAACTCCATATACAATGTATAACGACTCCGGATAAAGCGAAAATCCAGATAAAAGGAACAAATTTTCTCAGCCTGATTTTTGTTTATATTTATTTTATATGAAAATGGTATATGGATATAACAAACTCCGGATATAACGAACATAATAGTATTATTTAAATAGTCCTAAGGAGTTCATCATAAACAGAATTTACTGTTATAAGACCACATTTTACTGGGAGTTAAGGGGAGTTAGAGCACTCAATTAATTGACCATTCATTGTTTGGAATAATCGGCAATGATTTATCTTTAAAATTTCACTATTTTTTTCTTTAATTTGTAAAATAGTGAAAAAATACTAATATTGCAAATTAAAAAAAAAATTTAAAGCCAATTACAAAACTGGAAAAAGAAAAAGAAATCACTGAAACAACACTTATTTAAATGGAAAACCCATATATAGCTTCTGAAAGCTTTATAAAACTTTTTTGATGTTGGGGAAAAAAAATTGCTTATCGCTTTATAGAATTAATCATAGAAAAATTCTAACATTTCATTCTCAGTTTGTGTATTTTAGCGGTCTTTTAAAAAAGAAATGACATCTACTATACCACAGTATAAATCATCGAAGTGGAACATCACTGCGGAATTCAAATCCATAATAACCACGAAATACTTTTAGAAATATATTCAGTATGCAAAATCTCTCACTTTTACTTACAAACTATGAATTGAAGTCTGATTCAAATTTCATGCCATTTATATAGAAGAGATTTCTACTAGGACCTACTCAAGTGTTATGAGTTTTAATGAATAAAGTTATTGTATTTAATACAAATAACTCAAAGGATAGGTGAAAACCCCAAAGAAATATAAAATTTCATTAAATCACACCTTGCTAATCATCTACCTGATTAGGCGCTGACAAAATCATTATGAAGCTTATTTCTATTTTCGGCTGATAAATTGCAATCAATTATTTCAGCTGACTGATTGGTCAGTCAATAAGAATATGAGCAGAGATGATTGGCTGAGTTTGTTTACTACCAATCCATGTTCAATAACAGTAAATAATTATATGAATGACCAGGTGAAACCTCAAATCTGTGTGGGTTTTTGTTTGCCTTGACCGTAAGAATTTTTAATGAATGAACAGATATCCAGGAGTGACAGACATGTGACCCTATGATGACTCTTTTCAACTGACCAAAAACCCTCAAATAATCAAATTGCCTAAACCCTTTGCCCACTAAATTTCTAAAATAGACTTGTCTAACTTTCAATTTGGGCAGTACCCGGTACCATTGGTTGTTCAAAGGGGTGTCGTTTGCAAATTTACTGACCGAGAAGCAAACAGTGCCATCATGACTGGCACATAATTGCAGGCTGATCATGATCTGCATTGGTCAAAATGCCAGAATCTTTGGCCGCCAGAAGGGTAAAGGTTAAAGAACTTTTTGTCATCAAATCATACTGAAAAGTCTAAGTATGATGGGAAGAACAAGTGATTCTATAAGGATCGCAATACAGTACAGTGAAAACAACTTCGATTTATTTGACCTATTTCCTGGCGAATTCTGAAGTAGGTCATTTTCATAAGCATACATAAGTAAGTGGAGCTCTAATAAAAAAATAAATTCAACAGAAGGAGGGATCAAGCAACAAGTTACATGTCGAGGGAAACCTTTTTCCATTTCATTTAGAATTTTTGATAAATGAAGCTTATTCTATTCACATTTGCATTAACCTGTTATTCCTCTAAAATGGAATTATCCCTCTGTAAATTTGGACAGAATTGTAAATCATTCAAAAGGGGCGCCTACTGAAATCTAACTGACAGAACTGCCAGCATTACAGATCATGATCAGACTGCATTTATGTACATGTTAAACATTGTCTACAGTGGTAGCCAAGGCAGAAGCAAGTTAAGGTTCAAAAAGTGAGCTAAAAATACCTCTTAGAATCATTTGTCTCTTTGTGATTGGTCCATCAATCCATGTGTGACAGACCAACTCCAGATTGACACATGACGAGAGTGTGTGACATACAATATTAAGATACATTCATGTTGTGTGTGACACAACAGCTTGTTATAGATGCTTTTGTTTAAAGTGTGACCCAACTATTTTTGTGCACGACACAACATCTTGTTATAGATGCTTGTGTATGAAGTGTGACACAACAAATCAAGATATGTACATATTTTTTGTGTGTGACACAACAGTTTGTTAAATATGCTTGTGTTTAAAGTGTGACACATCAAATCAAGATATGTACATATTTCTGTGTGTGACACAACAGCTTGTTATAGAAGCTTGTGTTTGAAGTGTGACACAACAAATCAAGATATGTACATATTTTTTGTGCTTGACACGCAAACTTCTGACGGTTCTTAATATTTGCACAACACCAGTTTGTGATAGGTGCTTCAAATTTGTATGTGACAAACCAACTTGCAATTGGCACATGATAAACAAGAGAGCCAAGATGGCCCTATATCGCTCACCTGGCTACCATTGGCTGTACCACAAGGTCATCAATAGCAGAAAGGGTCAATTTTACCTGGGGGTTCTGATTTAAACAATCTTCGTAGAGGTCCACTAAAAATGCTATATGCCAAATATTTAAGCTCTAGGCCTAGTGGTTCTAGACAAGAAGATTTTTAAACTTTTCCTTATAGATATAAAAGCTATGTTAAATCAAGTGACTCCACAGGCAGGGTCAATTTTTACCTCGGGGTCATGATTTGAACAATCTTGGCATATGCCTGACAATGAACGATCCAAATAGCCCAGTCTGGCACTTTGTGCCAGGTGAGCTAAAAAGTGTAGCTGAATCAAATAAGTATCACATTCACATGCAATAACATCAAGAAAAAGTCTGAAAATCATAGCAAAAATCATCAAGTGCTTGGCAAATACTTCTCCACAATACTTGGCTTAATGCTATTCAAATAACAACGGATTCTTCGCAAAACAGTGGTAAGTAATATGTAATAAAGAAGGACTTACAACTGTTTTGATATTCAACCCTCAAATTACACAAAGTGAAATAAACGTAATGTACCTTGTTCTGGTTTCTCATTTCCAAAAGCGCTCTTAGCTGTTGACAGTCTGTAATCAAGAAATTCTTTCTCTGCAAAATATAAAGATTCATTTCGTTACCACTAAACTGCTTAATTTCAAAACTGAGCTTGTCAATTTTTTAAGTTTACACAGTAGTACTGATTCCTTAAAAGTTCACAAAATATTAAATGTCTGGACTGTAAATGGTGTAGATCATGATCAGACTGCACAGATAGACCCAAAGGTAGAATACCTTTCCGCCACCAGGGTAACAGTTAACTCTAAATACTTTCTCGGAGTTTGCTGGAGTGTGCCATTACAAACTTAAACTGTAAAAAAGTGATAAATGACTATCAGGATGAAAATCATTATGCTATACCAGAATTTCTATCACGTGGCAGTACCAAGAAAAGCTAGCTAATACTTGCACACTATATCACAAAAACATAACTCCTGAATTTATATAAAAAATTGACACATACTTTTCTCACTAGGCTTGTGACTAAAACCTATAATCACAGTAATTTGGCATTTATAATTACACTGAACCCTTATGACTAATAAATTTCTTAGTTTACACAAATTTGTTTTTTTATTTCGATTGCGAAGAAAGCTACAGTAGCTTATTGAACACTCACTCTAGATCATGTCATCATGTTTTAGCAAGAGAGGCAGCGAGTCTTTCATTGCTGCTACCCATTTATACTTGGGTGGACTGAGGCACTTGTGACATCAGTTTCTTGCCCACAGACACACCTCGTGCTAAGGTTGGGATTCAAACCTTGGACATCCCATTCCAGGGCGCATGCCCTTACCACTAAGCTATGAAGACCCACTGATTTGGCTACAATAAATTTTTCAATAAGACTTGCCCATCTTTCAATTTGGCTGTAATCATTCACTGTTCATAAGATGCTCACTGAAAATTAACTGACTGAATAGCAAACAGTGCAGATCATGATCAGACTGCACAAGTATGGAGGCTGATCATGATCTACACTTATAGCAAAAGCTGCAGTGCTTGGTGACAACAGGGTAAAGGATAAGGCAAATATTTCTCACTGTATGACCAGTGTAGACTATGATCAGTTTAAGCATCAATTATTGCACCATAATCTACTGTAATTTTAAGGACCCCAAACCCATACCCATGCTATGAGGAGTAAACGGTACAGTCACAATTTTATTTGCTTAAAAGGATGATTAAAACCTGAAAAAGAATAACAAGATCACTAACTGATCATTTGGCTACAATCTTTCTACAAAACCTAACAAGATAAATAAAGCGAAAATAGCGAATACTTACAAAATTATCAAGTAATTATCCTTAAAATTTTTAATGAATTTGTACCACTAACTTCTTTGTACCAATATTTGTACAAAAGTATTAACTTGACTCTGGTGTTACAATGTAGCTTGTACGCTCTATGGAAGATTACCAAATGCGTTAATGAAGATCAATAACTTACTTAAACATACCCCATACAATCGAAAGAACTTTTTAACCTACTTTTTACATATCACATTTTAGTGTTGCTGATTCAATTAAACGAGCTCTAAGAGGAAACGCACCATTAGTTTTCAATCAACTGGTTTTTATAAAGTTTATCAATGAATAAATTCGTACCTTTACAAATCCAACGAAAAAAAACTAATTATACATAAAGTATGCACAAATTACCTCTGTCATTTAATTTCAACACTTGCGAGTTTAAGTAATGAAAGTTTGTGCTTTGAAAACTTTATTTCTTAAGCTTATTTCGGAGATCTTTGCTATGAGATTTACTTGTTTACATTAAATTTTGTCGTCTGTAATTAATTAATGCAGCCAGATATTATAAAAGGTTGATCACCTTTTCATTTCAGTTGAAACTTTTAATGTCTTATTTTATTGAAATCTTTCCAATGCACTTTATTAATGTGAAGTCTTAATGGGCCCATGTTAGTTGATATGATCACTGGAATGCGAAGATGTCTGAATTACAATGCAATGGACAGGACCAGTCCTGCCGATGAAATAGGACAATGACGGAATCGTTTTAAGAGGAATTATTGACAAATTCATACATCTGACTTTTGAAGAGTTTTTTATATTAAAAATAACTCTGTCGAATTAGAGCCATGCTGAAATTCTCAACTGTAACCATTGTTAGCAGGAGGGTAGTTTCAAGACAGAAATCACATAAAATCTGCCCTTGAAATCTTTAAACATCCTTAAACATCAGCGAAGACAGATTTATTACTACAATGTACAAGAACAATAACTCTGCCTAATTTTTAATTATCCTGATGTGTTACCTTTTTTGTCTAGAGCATAACTCTTAAGTACTGCAGGAAATTTGTTAAATTCCATACAATAGGAGAGGACATTAAGGGATTAACGGAAAGTAGAGTGCCCGAGAACCATATTCAAATACTGTCTTATTTTTTAATCATCTCCCTTTATTGAATTTTCTAGTCCAGAGCATAACTTCATAAAGTGATACAGCACACTTAAAGCAAGTGCAGTGTACAAAATTCATAACTCTACCTTGCCTAATTTTTTAATTAACTCCCTTTGTTAAATTTCCTTGTCCTGAGCATTACTATCAAAGTACTGAAGAAAATTCATTCAAATTGCATATAGTGAGAGGGGACAAAAAAGGGAAGTGCAGTGCCCAAGAACAATAACTCTACCTTGCCTAATTTTTCAATTATCCCACTTTGTTACATTCTCTTGTTAGGAGCATAACTCTAAAATTACTGATAGAAATTCTTTCAAATTACACACATTAAAAGAGGACATCAAGGGAAGTGCAGTGTCCATGAACCTTAGATAACCTTGCTTTAATATGCAATGATTATTTACGAAACAAAGAACCACATTCAAGTGTCGCCGCTTCAGGGGCAATCGGCACTTGCGAGTGACAGCTCTTGTTTAAACTCACTGCCGATAAAGCTATTTCAGCACCTGATTTTCCAATGCAAAAGACACGATCAAAATTCTTCATTACATAAAATTTCACAAACAGAAACAACTAGATGCCCACGTGCAACCTCCAAGTGTGACCTTGACCTTAGACCTAGGGACCTGGTTCAATTTATACTCGTACAATAATGAACATTGATATAGTTATCAATAAACATTGATACAGTTTCATTGCGAGTGAATATAACAGAACTCTTTAAAAATCATTTTTGACTATCCATGACACTCCGTCTCATGATGGTGAAAATTTGTGCCAAGTAATATCAAAATCCCTCCATGCATGAAAAAGATATGGTCCGGACAAAATCGGATGGATGGACGGACGCACACACGGACGGACGCACGCACGCACATACACCGAACCGCCAAAAGAGACAACTATGTCGAGCTCACCGCAAGCGGGCTCGACAAAAATGACAAAATTAAGGCAAATCAATAGATTAAGACATTTAATGTCTTTTTCCCAATTTTAATCGGCTTGCTGTTTTGAACAAGAATTTGTAGATGTCTGTGTTTAAACAATGACATCCTTCACCTCGCAGGTTCTCACCAAAAAGGCATCATTATATTAAGCCTAGGTTAAGCATCACTAGACAATGCTGAACACCAAACACCTAAGCTCTAAATATATGGGTCTTGCGTGTGACAAACCATCTGATTTTGGTTAACAGCTGTGCCAAGTGAATTTAAAATCCTTCGCTGCATGAGGAAATTACAACCCAGACAAGGCTTCATGTGTCCATTTTCTACCTTTAATCTCTAAGGGTTACCTTGCCCTTTGAGCTATGGACCATGGTCTTGAACGAGACATGCTAAACAACTGTGCCAAGTGAATTTAAAATCCTTTTATGTATGAGGAAGTGACAGCCCAGACAAGGTCTTATGTGTCAATTTAGTGCTTCAATCTCCAAGTGTGACCTTGACCTTTGAGCTACAGACCTGGGTTTTGTGTGCAACACACTGTCCCTTTCTGGTGAACAGCTGTGCAAAGTGAATTTAAAATCCTTCAACGCATCACGAAGTTACAGTCCAAACATGGTCTCATGTGTCAGTGTTCTACATTTAGTCTCCAAGTACGTGACCTTGACCTTTGAGCTAGGAAACTTGATCTTGCACACAACATGCCGTCTCATTGTTGTGAACTGTTACCCCAAGTGAATTCAAGATCCTTCAACGCATGAGGAAGTTAGAACCAGGACAAGCTCATCTGAATGGACAAATGCATGTGCGCATGCACACACATACACCAGACTGCCAAAGTGACAACAATGTTAAGACACCACCAGCGCGCTCAACAAAAATGTAATGCCTGCACATGGGGACTCCAATAACCCTTATAATTTTTCAAATAGCTGAGAGCATTTCCAGGACCTACAAACAATTATCCTCTAACTCATGATTTTTTCATTATATCAAATTTTTTTTCAATATTACATTGAAATAAAGAAAGATGACTGACTGGTTGGATTTGTTTACCCTCGGTACTTGACACTGTCATATGACCGAGCGTTAAAATAAAGATGCAGTTGGGAAATTAATTTTATTACATTATATCACAGTTTGCTGTAAATGAACTCAACCAGAATCCCAAAACACCAAGATAGAAAAGTTTATTTGAGACACAGAGAGTAAGATTGTACTTTTCAAAACAGTTACTATTTACACAAAGCGAACTTAACAATAACTCCCAGAACTCTCAACTTACTGTAAATATTGTAATATTTGCAATGATTATATTTTCGATATTTTTGCGAATTTCCAACTTCAGTAAAAATTCAAAAACCTCGCAAAAGATGCATTTAACATAGATTGACAATTAGAAAATTATCCTTTTGCAAATATAAAATCCTCGAATAAGTCTGACTGCACACAAATTGCGAAATTTTCATAACACGAAAATTACCCAATATACTATAGTAGTCAGTTTAATTTTCTTCCCAAGGAGACAAGAACTTCAAACCCTTTAATTCATCCCTGCAGTATAATAGCAAATGTTTTTTGTTTAACATAAATCTTCCTAGACAGCTAGACGTTGGAGCTCTGTTTTGTGAAAACCAGTATTTCCACATTATATGGCCATTGTTACGAGACGAGAAACAAGTGTTATCATTGTGCAGCACAATTTTCAGTTAAATTACTCTGTTACTCTAGTTGTCTGTGATGGATTTAAATATCTGTCATGTGTTTGTGGTTGGGATAGGAATATCCATTCAGAGGGGACTTGTCCATTAAGCTGTAATGTGGCTTTTCGAGTTACCGCCCATAGTTATGTCCCTGAGCAACGGATATTCCAATCCAAACCATACACGCATGACTGACATTTTTTCTTGCATATACCACTGGTATAAATTTCCATTCATAGTTTTTGCCATTTACCAATATGTAACTAATTTTTTCATAGTAGCTCAGTAATTTCATTTATTATTCATTCATTAAATCTGATACAACGTCATGTTCATATGACAGCGAGTGATTTGTCTGGAATGGGATAACCACATTCTCACATGAACGATTTCAATGGAAATGACTTTGTGATACGCAAGAAAAGAAGACAGGGTAGATTTACAGTATATCAATGCAGAAGAAACTGAATCCACACCAATCACAAACGTCTTCTATTGGTTTCCACACAATGGGGCTCATTTTTAAGTCTGACACTTACCCGTCACCATCTTGTCAGTCTTCAACTGTTCATTCTCTTCAATTAGCGCCTTAAGAAACTTATCTTGGGTTGTTGTCTGTAAAAAAAAATACAAATGGGAATCTATGAATACTTGGCAGATGACATTTTATTTATCAAGGCATACGTGAGCTTTCACAACATCATGGCCATACCCAATTAAGTTAAGCTAATACCAATTAACAATGCTGCTTTATTTTCTATCAAAAATGCAAAATTTATGGAAAAACAATATAGCAAGAGGGTAATGATGGCCGTACACTTTTCCCAAGAGTGTACCAAGCTCATGATTGTACAGGACAAAATTCAATGATTTCCTCTATTTTAGGGCCTAAAATTCAGCAACAAAATGGCATGACCTGGTGACACATTTTATATCCAATATGACCCAGTTTCAGTCTTAAAACAAGAATTCCCTTTGAAATAACATTCTGAGAAAATTTCCTAAGGATCTGGTTATTATAACAACTGCAAAAGTGCAAACAGGGTGTTTCTCATTATTGAACCTATTACCCCATTTTATCCCATATCGATAAGATCAAGATTTGAAGACTCCAACAGAAGATACCAAGGTCTTCATCCGGCCTGACCCAATGTGCCAAATTTTGACCCCAAATGACCAAGTTTTAATCCAAATCAAGATTTCCCCAACACTCACAAAGTTTCATGAAGACTTGATAAATAACAAGAGTTGACAGTGTTGTTGAAAGGGGCACAGCCTCTGTGTAATATATACATCTAAGCATCTAAATGACGATAAATCATGATTCAATTATTTGTGATTTAGATTAAAATTAACACAGCAAAATGTAGTAAATAAAACCGAAACAACAGAGAACAAGCAGTATGTTAAATGCTTGTAAAATTTCTTAAGTTTCATATCATACTGCTGTTTTCTTCTCACCTTAGGCTGTCTTGGAATTTTAGATAAATGCAGGCTTAAACAAACTGACTGAAGCAAATGCCAACATGGACAAAAGGATGAAAAAAACATTCAACATAAGAAAATTAAAGACAAATATAGAAGATAATAGCCATTTGACCATGATGACCCAAACATGTGACGCAATTTCTCACCGTATATTTGAGTTGCATCACTTCCTGTTTCATTCTCATCATACATGTAACTTGCTGCTGGTAGACCTCCAATGTCTTCTCTTTCCTGAAGTAACAAATCAAATGCTTTTTATTTAGTATTAGTTTATTCATTTTAGCTTGATTGTGAAGAAAGCTTGTAGCTTATGGAGTCACTCTCAAGTCTGCTTCCAGGAAAAACCACTACTGGTGTCATATGAGGCGGTACGGTCGTGACCCCGCAATCTGAGTGACAGACACCTTAATCTCTACACCACCGCTCCCCTTTGAAATGCTTTTTTTTTTATGTCTTCTCTTCCAAAAAGAAATTATTATTATTTGAGCTATCTCTACAATTAATGTGATGAACATCCCAAGATATCGCCTTGACACAGTTTTCTACCCTTTTTGCTAGCTGCTTCAACCTGTTGGGGACAGTAAAGGAATAAGAGCAATGCATATTGGTGTTGCTCGCTGATGGCTGCGGTTGCTTTTCAGAGAATATGTAAGAAGTTTCAAGAAATTCCAGCCAAAAAAATATTCCAGCACAACATGCCAGTGATATGCTCAATCAAGCTTGGTATTTACCACTCATGTGAATTTCATTGATTTTCAGTCAGTGATTGCTGAGAAATAGTCCACCCCCAAATCAACATCTCCACATACACTATACGTATGAATAATTCAAAAGGGCAATAATTCAAAGAAATTTATCCACATGAAACATGCAGACAATTTGCACAACGAAGCTTGGAACTAATCATTCCTGTGAATTTTCATTGTACTCTTGTCAGTGGTAACTGAAAAATAGTGCAGACAAACATCTCTCTGTATGTTATATGTATGAAAACATCAAAGGGCAATAACTCAATGAAAAATTGTGCATAAGTGTAACTGGCCATGGCTATGCACAACTATGCTTGGTACTCAACACTTCTGGAGGGTTTCACTGAGTTGCCCCCACAGGAAACTGAGAAATAAGGTCGACAAACATCTCTATGTAAACTGTATGCATGAAAAAATCAAACCACAATAACTCAATGAAAAATCATTAAACCAGAACATGCCAAAGATATGCACAACTACACTTGGTACTAAAGACTTCTGTAATGTTTCAATAAATTCCAAGTAGGGGTTGCCAAGAAATAGCCCAATTAAATTTTGCTACAGACTGATGGACCAATGAAAAGAACGGACTGATAAGCGCGATTCCAATATGGCCCCCAGATATGAACAAATCAATCTGTCTTTGTGACCAGTGAAATTCATGATCAACCTGTACATCTATAAACTCTATCAGGATCTGCAGTGTTTGCTATTCAGTCAGAAAATTTTCAGTGTGAAACTCTATTAATATTTACTAGTACTGTCCAAATTGAAACTGCACAAGTCCATTTAGAAATTAAGCCATGTCAAGGCTAAGTATCCCTTCAAACAATAACTGTTACTGCCAATTTAAAACTTATTCATTTATTTATACTAGTTATTTTTTCTCGAATACGAAAAAAGTTTTCAAAACTTCTATTAATTTTATCAGTCTGGAAACTCACTTCAGATGGAATCAACCTCAAAGAGAGAGAAAGGCAATGTGGAAATATTATGTCTTGCTTAAGGGCACTACCACTGCTTAGCACTTGTGGAGATTGAACCTGAGACCTTCTGATCTAATGTGAACACGCTACCACTGCGCCAAGGCACCTCCACATATTTTAAAGATATGCACAATAGTTGTTCAAGTTAAAACAAACAAAAAGTCAAAAGTTGAATTCAAGTGTGTAACTTTTTTTATATATCTTTGGTAATTGTTTTGTGTACTGTTCTGAAATAACTATGCTTATGTCAAAAAATTAATTGCACTGGAAATTAAAATAACTGTATGAAAATGTAGGAATTGGTTTTAAAAGTACAAAAAAGAGAAATACATACCATTTCAGGAATTCTTGTTCTAATTCATACATTTCTAGGCCAGGAATCTTTATAGATGTCAAAAGTCGATGACCTAAATTCAAGAATAAAAAAGAAAAATATGTCAGAATGCTTAAAATCAATTTTAATTGGAATTAACAAATAAAACCTTGACTGTTACTTTCTGATATAACTTCAACAACCATAGAAGTGAGGCCACATTTTAAAATCCACAGTTCCTTCTGTACATAGCAACTGCCAACAAAGGCAAAACCTTGAACTTTTTTACATTCACCTTAAACATTCACCTTAAAATAAACTGACACAAACAAAAATGCATTCTGCATTGCCCAAAAATCCTAAAACCAGTTAAATTCTTTTCTTAAAACCTGAAAAGATACTTCTCACACTTACAAAAGCAAAGGAGAATTCTGTAGACTCTTTAAAAAAGATTATAAACAGCTATTTGTTATCTATAAAAGCATGCAAAATAATGTTACCCCAATTTAACCAGCTACAGGGAACTGAAAATACTTTTAGACATAGTATTTTTTTAACATTAAAGACACACTAAATGTACCATACAACCCAAGCTCACCAATTCAGTATCACACAAAAAAGTGATTGGGATTTCTAACAATGTTTATAAAACATGGCCGTAATGATACTTGAGTTTTTCAATGATCTTGAACAAACAGAGGCACAAGAATGAAAGTAAACTAGATCTCCGTGTTAGTCTGACTTTAGTATTTACATAGGATTCTATAGATGTGTACATAAAGAGGACACTATGAAATGCTCAATATAATTTTAACTTGTAGAAGCCAAATATGCCCTTTTTTTTGCAAAGAAACAATTTAACATTTTTTTTCATATAAACATTGTACAAAATTAATTGCACGCCAGGTATTTGTACAGTTAAGACTTGAAAGAATGTTTTACATTTGTATATTAAAGATGATCTATACTCCAAATTTGCAAGCTTTACAGTTGATGAAATTTTGTGCCATAAAAGGAGAACCAAATTAGTAATTTCAATACAGTTTAGACGGACTGACAGCAAATTGAACAGCATGAATAAATCTAACAAAGTTTTCATTTGAGCTGCATTGTGTGAAAATAAATTTTTCATGTAAAGGAATAGAATTACCTGAAAAACCTGGCAAGTAACACATGAGTGTGCAATTAGTGAACTGTTCCGCTAACTCCCTGAAAATAAATTGATTATGAAAATAAACCAGTCTAAACAAAGCATCTGTCACAATAGAAATTAACATAAACTTAGCATCTGCTGCAGCAAAAATATATATGGACTAAGTGTCAGCGGCAAAGGGAATTCACTTTAACTTTAAAATAAATCAAAATGACTGCATATTGAATAACTCCATATTCCTTTTAATTAGAATTTGTAAACTATATCAGTTTTTTTAACATATAACAACAGAGAAAACATAAATACCGAAAGTAAAGTATGTACATGTTTCAAAAAGGTAAATATTATTATTTAATGTTCTTGAAATTTCATGACAAAGATGTATAACTTTACATGGTCAATTTTCTTCAGATTAGATGCACTTACTTCCATCTACTGTTAAGGACAATATCGTCGGAGAAACCAAACTTCTGGAAGAATTCTACAGCTTCATTGTCTGCGTGAACAACTACAGCATCATAATTCCCAACAACTTTTGGGTCTACTACTTGCTGTAAATGTAGAGAATACAAACTTAAGCAATTAATTAATGACAATAAAGTAGTATCAATTTGAAGTGTTTATTTTAGTAATGTTTTTTTTATTAACACCTGTTTAAGTAGTATTTTAGTTATTTACAGGCAGGCAGTTTATCTAACTATTCTTTGAAGAACTGGTACTAGATTTCCATTCTCTATAAGAACCTCAAGAGTCAGACTGGTACCCGGTCTCAAATCTCTATCAGTGACAGGTTTTGTAATTTCAAATCAGCGACATAAACAACTCAACCTTGAAATTAAAAAATAAACCTTGAAGCCGGGAAAAAAAAATTTTTTTATTTATAAAAAAAAAAAAAAAAAAAAAATTTTTTTTTTTAATAATTTTTATTTTTTTTTTTTTCCCCCCCCCCTTTTTTTTTTTTTTTTTTTTTTTTTTTAAATTTTTTTTTTTTTTTTTTTTTTTTTTTTTTTTTTTTTTTTTTTTTTTTTTTTAAAATTTTTTAAAAAAATTTTTTTTTTTTTTTTTTTTTTTTAAAAAAAAAAATATTTTTTTTTTTTTTTTTTTTTTTTTTTCTTCCCCTCCCTTTTTTTTTTTTTTTTTTTTTTTTTTTTTTTTTTTTTTTTTTTTTTTTTTTTTTTTTTTTTTTTTTTTTTTTTTTTTTTTTTTTTTTTTTTTTTTTTTTTTTTTTTTTTTTTTTTTTTTTTTTTTTTTTTTTTTTTTTTTTTTTTTTTTTTTTTTTTTTTTTTTTTTTTTTTTTTTTTTTTTTTTTTTTTTTTTTTTTTTTTTTTTTTTAAAATTATTTTTTTATTTTTTTTTTCTTTTTTTTTTTTTTTTTTTTTTTTTTTTTTTTTTTTTTTTTTTTTTTTTTTTTTTTTTTTTTTTTTTTTTTTTTTTTTTTTTTTTTTTTTTTTTTTTTTTTTTTTTTTTTTTTTTTTTTTTTTTTTTTTTTTTTTTTTTTTTTTTTTTTTTTTTTTTTTTTTTTTTTTTTTTTTTTTTTTTTTTTTTTTTTTTTTTTTTTTTTTTTTTTTTTTTTTTTTTTTTTTTTTTTTATATTTAAAAATTTTTTTTTTTTTTAAAATATTTTTTATTTTTTTATTTTTTTTTTTTTTTTTATTTTTTTTTTTTTTTTTTTTTTTTTTCCCCCCCTGTGCTAGACTTTGTGCATCCCCCCCCCCCCCCTATTTTAAAATCCTTAAATGCGACAAGTTCGGGCACGAATGTGTGCATATATGCATATAGAGGAATCCATTACCTTCAAACCTAATATGACCTTGACCTTTGAGCTAGGGACATAGGTCTTGCCTCGACACGTCGTCTTGATGTGCTAGACATCTGTGCCAAGTTATTTTAAAATCCTTTCAATGCATGACAAAGTAACAGTCCGGAACGAATGTGTGCTATATGCATATACAGAGGAATCCTTCCTTCAAACTCTAAGTATGCCTTGACCTTTGAGGTAGGGACGTGGGTCTTGCCGCGACACGTCGTCTTGATGTGCTAGACTTTGTGCCACGTTATTTTAAAATCCTTCAAGCATGACAAAGTTCAGTCGGCCGAATGTGTGCATTATGATATATAGAGGATCCTTCCTTCAACTCTAAGTATGCCTTGACCTTTGAGGAGGGATGTGGGTCTTCGCGACCGTTGTCTTGATGTGCTGACTTTGTGCCAAGTTATTTTAAAATCCTTCAATGCAGCAAATAGCGGACACAATGTGTGCATATATAGAGGAATCCATAACCTTCATACTCCAAGGGCGTTGACCTTTGCGTAGGGATGTGGGTCTTGCACGTGACACGTCGTCTTGATGTGCTGACAGTGTGCCAAGTTTTTTAAAATCCTTAATGCCTGACGAGTTACAGCCGAACACGAATTTGTAAGTGGGGATGCACGCGGACGGACAGATGGCACCCATCGAAGGTGTTATTAGGTGGTATTTCCTTGTTCTCAACATAGAGTGCCCTTAAGTACAAAGAAGCCATAAGGGCAAAGACGGAATGAAGACAAAGTTTCTATTGTCTTAGGCCCCCTCCTACCCTCAGGTCCCATCGTGGCAGACGGCAGACGGCGGGCATTTTTTCCTCCCTTTGTGGCAAATGAGCTAGGCTGCTCTGGTTTGTCTAGCGTTTCAAGTGTTGATTTCAATCGTTCAGAGCATTTGTGAGTTGTTTTAACTTTTTTTACTACCTATTAAAATTATTATCCCTCCCGAAAATTTAACCCTTTTTTCAGTATACAACCTACTATAGGTGGTCATTTTAAATGTATCCTTTGACTGACTGACTGGTTAACTAGCAAAAATACTTACAGATAGAAGAAATTTTCCTATACCAAAATTTCGACATCTCTTGCGTACACTGACCAAAGTCAAGTGTATAACCCTATCTCTGTGTTTGCTGAAAATATAACGCTAAATTTAACCTGCAGCAATATGGCTTCCCTGTTTGTCATGCATAATTACAGTACAAATCTGGTATGTACTTGTGGATGGGTCATAATGTACGAAAACAGAACTTTTGGGCTTTAATATAAAGAATTATTTTCAAAACCACCCAGACGATCTACTCTGTCTGATTGGAATCTCACATTTTACCTCTGTCTTGGAAATCTGAGGCACATTTTTGTGTATTTTGAGGGTGAATTAAACTATGAAAATTCCATCCCTATCGCTAGAATTTTTATCAGTTGGAAAAGTACTAGACCCTTATCCTCCATAAGAATTTACTGCCGCCTTCCTCACATTAGATGAAATAGTTGGTAGCAGTGTTTTGCAACTTGTGTTAGTATCTGAACATGGTCATATTTACAAAGACCAAAATGAATACAATAATTTTGTACATGGTAGTGGAATTATATTAGGAAATATTTCTTTATCCTTCTATGAGGAAATACACGCAGCTAACAAATTAACATTTCTAAAGAATCAAACAGTCTGAATAAACAGCAGAAAATCAGAAG
>JAFMSR010000005.1:10154586-10250026 GCA_022818135.1 Saxidomus purpurata
AATCAAACGAATTTGGAAATGATTGCAGTGTGGGAACATGCTAGAAAATACTGGAAAAACTATGTTTGTGTGTGCAACATATGGATTAAATTTATTAGATGAAAATAGGGCCGATTTTTTAGTTGCGAAAGTTGGCGTTTCGATTTTCGAATGTGTTCAGGGTAGGTATAAGGAAATAAAATATATAGCACCCTTATCAAAATGGTGTTTTTTGTGTAAGATGGAATTTTTATTTCATTGAGAGAACATGTTACATACTTTTGAATGTTTCCTGTTTGGACATGTAATGGTTAAACAATTGTGGCTCCACCGGGACTCGAACCCAGGGCCTTCCGCTGTCAGAGTAGTCACTTTACCAACAGAGCTATCAAGTCACACGGTCAATTAGCCTAACGATTTATCACCATATACATGTACATGTACCCGGCTTTAGATAAAATAAAGAATATTCATTTATTTACATGTTTATTATGTTTATTTCAATGTTATTTGCAGACGAAGGAAGAGTCTTATTCCATTTAACACAGATTGCTGCAGTCTAGGTGAAGTATGGAGCCCAATTCAACACATATGTCACTCTAACAGTTCCAATTAGTAAAGATGCAACCAGTGTGACTGACATAGCCATGCTTGGAGAAGAAATGAAAGTGAATGGAAAAGTTGTGGAATCAATTCCAATCAGATCAGCTTTTAATAAAATGATTAGCTGGCTTTGAAAGTTCACAAGAGTATGTTTAGTTGCGCATAACAGACGGCGCTTTGATTGACAGATTTTAGTTTCAACTCTGAAGAACATTGGTGCTCTGTATAAATTTAGAAAATGTGCTTTTATTGATTCACTGTCTGTTTTTAGAAAGTTATATGCCAGGCAGTCTTTGAAACAAGTAGATCTTGTGTCATCTTTGCTTTGTGAAACCTATGATGCACATATAATGTAATGGCTTGAGGAAAATGGCTTCAGTTTGTGAACCTCCCAACAAAAGATTTGATGGCGCACAGTTTCACTCCATTTGCAGTAGCAAATAACTTGGAATTCAACAATACTAAAACATTAAACTTGCCAACCTTTACATCCACTTATCTTCACTGGTGTGTTAAAAAAGCCTACAGCTGAAAATACTGTTGGGCCTGGACTAAATCTAATGCATTTTAGAATGTTACACACCCGTGGTGGTGAAGATATAATACATGTACGAGATGTTTTCACTGCTAAGAATTCAGAAGGTTTACCCAGAGTCTCAAATGCAAAGAAAGTGCTGGAAGAAATTATTCCCAAAAGCTCTCAATATTTGGGGAAAAAAAGTAATTAGACAGATTAATGTTGCATGCATATGAAATGAATGTTGTAATAGTAATTTCATATGTGATTGTGAATTACACATGTACATTTCTGTGAGATTTTTCATTTTTTCAATTCGGTGATGTACATTGTATAAGCTGGAACACATATTCAGTGTTGAACTGTCTATCAGTAAGAAAAGTAACACAAAAATGATTTGCATTTTGCTTCAGCTAGGGTCCTGTTTAAAGTCTTTCCACAGGGATTGTTGTACGATTGAATATGAACCAAAAACGTCCAATAATAATAAAGTTTTGACATTTGATTTTTTGCTGTTGTAAATGAAGAGGTTAATGTCACCTGAAGGTCAGGGTCACAATATACTAGGTCAGTGTGAAGATCTTGTCACTAGGATTGCTATGTGTGAATATGAACTAAATCCATCCAGTAATAGAAAAGTTATGGCCAATATTGAGCTTTTGCACGCTCACACAGACGCGCATGAGCCAAGCCTGTGACAATACATCCTTCTTTTTTCTTAGAAAAATTGACATGCTAAAAATTGTTTTATTCTAGCTGAATAATAATTCTGGCATGTGTTGATAATAATTAGACACGAAAAATTCTGAAATCACTGAATATGTGATAATAATGCAGATTTCATAATACCGTGCCGTTTCAGTGTTTGCTTTAAATACACACAGGTAGTAAACGACGTCGATGTCACATTCTATAGTAAGCTCCGCCCAAATCGATACCTTTATCAATCGTACACAATGACTACTATACTGACAGTATAAGTTTACAAATCTTCAAGCTACAATTGCGACATTATTTGATTTTTTATGAATCTAGTGCTTATGTATTCTTTTTGGATAAAATTGGTTTATTTTAAACCTCTAAAGTTTATTTCATAAAACAACTTATATTCAATTTTTACAAACGAAACCGAACTGTACTGCGTGTTCTATAATCAACACGAAACAAAGAGTTTATGCTTTTCTGTAATACAGTCCATATAATAAAATGTTGATGGTAGAAAATGTGTCCTCGGCTAAGTATCTGCAACGTTTGCTGAGCTAAGAAGACACGGTTGTAAAGAGTCTGACTTATACGACCGGAACGTTTTACAAACATGATTCCAAGAACATTTCTTGCAGGATGATTAGAATGAACTCTTTTAAGACATTTTAGACTCGTGAGTCACTGTTGAACCTGCAAAAAATATAGCACCCTTAATCATCTTTCCTGTATATTTTTTCATACCGGAAATCCTTTCTAAAGCGTGGTTAGAAATGTATACTATATATAATTGTTGTTTTGTTGCATCATCGTCGATTGTATTTTACGAGAAAACAGAAATTCACCTTCGTAAAATTTATAAAAGAATGTCTAGATCATTGAGTGACCACTCTTAAACTTATGGTAAATAATATACATTATACATGCGCTCTGCTCTGCATGTTAATATTTGTGCACAGTAAACTTCCGTGTACCATATCTCAGATTCAGGTAAATGTATCGCTGTACAAACTTGCGAAATGTCAAATCGCATGTCGATGAAATAAACACAAACTGAAAACATCAAAACTTTGCTCAATTGTACATGTAATCGTCACCAATGAAGTGAACGAAACTACTTATAAAACAAAGTAAATTTCATTTGTACTGGCGATAGGTTAACTTGTTGGCAATGTGATGTACTAGTAGTCCTAGAAAAATACCTCGCATTTATTATCTTTAGTTTTCACTTTAAAATTTATGATATTTTACTTTTTATATTCATTGAGGAAAGTCATGCTAACAAAGGTATAAAAAATAAACACTAAAAAAAAAAAAAAAAAATAGAAATCATCTAGGAACAAGCATTATGTCTAAATAGTTGGACTACCGGTGCCAGATATCTTCAGCAGGAATTGTAGAAATAATCTAATAGTCAAAAATGTACATGGTAGATATAAATCCTGTCTTCAGATAAATTACAAACAAAATTTAACGGTCTTTGTTACATTTCTTGCTACACAGATTATCATTTTACAGATTTCAGAGCATCGACAGAAACATTTTAGCATTCTTGTAAGTCAAATACAGCACGTGCAAAGCATGCACGGTTGTAACAAGATATCAGTATAGTCATAATATGCAAGTATTGCGATCGGATCATTTATAGACGAGCGAAATAGAATGTATATTTACAATATTTTTGTTCATTTTACTGCGACATATATTTACACTAAATTTATGTAAGTGAAATGACACTTGTACCGGATTTACACGTACATGGTGGTATGTGTATATCCCCTTCTTTGATTGGACTGTAGCACACAAGCAACATGTACGTAACCACCGACTAAACACTACTGAATGCCGTAAACAATCTGACCGATTTATATTTTTTCTCAAATGTAGCTCCGCCTACAAACGCTTTAGTCATTCATTACCTGTATTCAATCGATACGCATTTTCAATGACGTTTCCTGCAATTTTCGACATTTTATTGAAATAAACCCAACAAAAGTAGAGTTTTAGACATAAAATAAACAGATTAGATTGTTGGTATCGATGTAATATCACGATAATTTCACTCGTGAACACCCAAAAGTTGTTGCGCCACTCGTGAAAATATCACTTTTAGTGCCCACTCGGTGAAATTATAACGTGATATTACAGCGAAACCAACAATTATCCTCTATTTATTTTATGTTTACGGTAGTTTATCGAAATATAACGGTGGATTATATCCCGATAATCTCACTGTCCACTTAGTGAAAATTATCAAAATCTGTCACCCGGATTAACGTCAAAAAGTATACCGAGCGTAATGAACGCCGGAAACCATATGACGATGACGTCGTTGAAATGAGGTCATGTTTGCGATGCTTTCTGGTGACGTTTCCCGCGATTTTCGACGTTTTATTTAAATAGACTCAACAAAAGTAGAGTTTGAGACAGCCACGAGTGAAAATGACTACTTTTGGTGTTCACGAGTGAAATTAACGTGATATTACATCGATACCAACAATTTTTCTGTTTATTTTATGGTTAAAACTCTACTTTTGTTGAGTTTGTTCCTATAAAATATCGAAAAATCAGAAACAAAGCGCATATGACGTCATTTTAACGACGTCATCGTCGCATGGTTTCTAGCATTAATTACGCTCGGTATACCTTTTGGGGACATACCCTATAACTAATGTCGAACCAAACAACCTCCAAAACATAAATTATAGAATCTTTGGAAGTATTATAACTTAACCTTAAAGTTTCAGCTATCCATTCCCAGTCATTATCGATAAAATCAGCAGTTTAAAATATACATGTACTGCAGTACCGTTAACCATTCAATAATCTGTGTAGAGTTGTTGTTGTACAATTAATGGGTGGTTGCCTCTATATTGAATAATTGTGGTAAAATGAGGCATTTTTCGCCATAGATTCTTCTTTGAAATCGTATTTATTTATCATTTTACGTTCATTGAACACATAATCTATCGAGAATATAATCTGCTAGATGTAGGGAGTGTCTCTTTTACTGCCTTGTATACAAAAAACGCCAACGTGGTACTTAAAACGTACATCTAATGACAACCAGGACAGTTGTTTAAACATGGTGTATGAAGGAGTTCTAAATTGAAACTGTAAGATTATTCTAGCTGATCTTTTTTGCAGTTTCGATAATTTGTAAAAT
The DNA here is from genome assembly GCA_022818135.1 of Saxidomus purpurata. Classification (NCBI taxonomy): domain Eukaryota; kingdom Metazoa; phylum Mollusca; class Bivalvia; order Venerida; family Veneridae; genus Saxidomus; species Saxidomus purpurata. The sequence goes on from JAFMSR010000005.1 coordinate 10,159,554, forward strand.
TTTGTTTGACTACAATTCCCCCATATATTGAAGCAATAGTCAAACATTGGCAGAATATAGGAATTGTAACAAATCTTTTTTATGTCATTTGTTAAATATCGTGATATCCGTTTAAAAAGGTTCAATTTTACAACAAACTTCCTTTACTTGATAGTTCCAGTCCAAAGACCGATCTACAATTAATCCAAGAAGTTTCTGCTTTTCAAAGTTTTGTTTCATGTTATTACTAAGGAAAAGGTTCAACAGTTTAGAATACCCGAGCTTATATTTCGAACCTAACAACATACAAGTAGTTTTCAAAGGGTTAAGGGCAATATTATTAACATCACACCAGTGTTGAATACAGTTAAGGTCTTCCTGCAAGTTATGTTCTATAGTCGATACATTTTTGCCAGAACTGTATAACGTGGAATCATCTGCATACAAATCTAGATTTGTATTTTTAACTATCAAAGGCAGATCATTTACAAAAATTAAAAACAACAAAGGACCTAATATCGACCCTTGGGGAACTACTGTTTTAACATCCAGTGTAATAGATACATTTTGTCCAATTTTAACATAAGTGTATTTTATGTAAGTAAACATAAAATAATTTATGGTGTTGGGCACGGACTCTTTATTATATGTGTTTTTATATGATATATTTTCGTTCATTATCACTTAGTAATTTAGTTACTTTTCACACCTTATTGTTACTACTATTAGATTAACCGGGCTCCAGCCAATCAGATCTCTTCTTAGGTATTCCGACCAATCATCAGACTACGCTACAAATAAGTTCTAGCGTGCTTTCAAGAAATATCTACATAAATTATCGTCAGAAAACTTTTTCAAATATTTGGGATATTTCTTGGTTTTTGGCCTGGGGAATGAAAGTCCCCTAGGCCTAAGTTAGCATACCACATTTCAAACACTGCAGACAATTTAACTGTGCTATGTGCGAATAACAACTGTAAACATGCGCTATGGGAAAGTAGTGCAAGACAGACCAGATCAATCTTCTGTTTGAATGTCGCATACGATAAGAACATATCACAAATAAAAACAGTACATACAACTTCAAACGATTGCAGAAAGGTATATAGCTTACGGGCTAATAAAACAAACTTCCCTGCCACCCATATATTTGTGAATCATTCATTCTGTGTCATATACTAAATTTCGTCCTCTGCGCATTTCGAACCGCGCTTTTGGTAAGATTCAGCGCAAATCACGGTCAAAAGTTGTTTTTAGGGGAGTTAATCTATAGCCCCGAGGCCTTCAGTGCTCACAGCGCTTTGATTTATCGTTATTATTGCTTTATTTTTTATCATCACCTATGTGATACAGTACATTCTTCAGTTACGGACAAATCGACCCAGGATCAGTGTCGATATCTCCAACAGTAAGGAAATATTTTGTGTCGTCTCCCGATTCCTTTGTTTGGAACACGTTGCCTCGCTTTGGCTCTGGCAGCTCGGTCTAATATTCTGGTGATCGCTCGAGATTAAGTGATACATTATGCCACTGAAGGTTCAAATTTGTGGACACTCTTTCGTTAAACACTTGAAATCTTTCATCAGAAACAGTGATCATCACGATTTTCAATTTCAATTGAATCCTAGGGATTTTATGGTTCAATCGACTTATACTGGAAGCTATGTTCAGGACATAACAGAAAATCATGAGTTCATTTCTTCATTCCATCCAGACGTGGTTATGCTAATAGTAGGGACAAATGACCTCACTCGTAATTCTACCTCTCCTGAAGATGTATCGGAACAAGTGAGGGACTGTGCACAGTTTCTCCGACTCTCTCTGGGAGTTAAACTGGTTTAGATCTGTCAGGGAATCTATCGTGCACCAGCATCAATTAACAGAAGACGCCCTGCGAACATTGAATGGTTCAACAACAGAGTGGACATTTTCAACACTACATTAGGATCATTACTGGTTGGTCAAAGTGACGTATATCTTCGGAAACGATTCTGGTCTACACGTAGTCAACATGCTGTTCTAGGGCAAGACGGCCTACATTTGTCAACACATGGCCAGATGAAATGTTTCCAGAATATTCGAGCTGCCATTGTCTTTGCCAGGAACCGATTACATCTCTCCTAGTCACTATCCCCCACTACATTTTACAATCAAGATACGTATTTCAGAATTTTTCCTCAAATCTAATATACAGTTTTGATTTAGGTTTGTTTCCTAAGAGTGAGAGGGTGTTTTAACTCTTCTGGAGCAATGGTATGCTCTCCTTATGAAAGTGTTTTATTTAGTACTTTGTAGCCGGCTTCGAATCTATAAAATTTACACAGTCAGTTAATTCTACAAAGTACCGGAATTTAAATTAGATTTTCTTACTAACATTGTATGGTAAGCCTCAATCATATTCACAAAGGCTTATGCTACCTAGTCATACCCATCAGAAGGTAATATACAGTTGCCTTATAGAACAGTTTGTTCAAACTTTACAATTTGTTCCCGTTCTAAAGGAGCATGGGCGCTTTTTTGTGTCCAGCTGTCCGGCTAATGTAAACTATCATGCTATGACTAAGTTAACTTTACCACATTATTGGTTACATGGAGCAGGGTAATGGTTTATATAACCTAATTATTAGCATCTTCCTGCGTAACGGTAGAGGGCATTTTGAGACAGTTTACAATGCAATTTCATATATAGATTTCTAACGATGTTTTTCTTAGCTACATAATAAAGGGCGCTGTCGGTTTCACTCACTTTGCATTTTTCCTGTCGTAAGAGCAGAGTTTCATTGTCCGGTATAGTACACATTCTCTCTTTTACCTGTCAGTTTACTGACAGTGCTTCTACTACCTGTAGAATAGATGGTTATTCCTGCTGATGCAACAGTGTTATTCCTGCTGACACAGCAGTGTATTCCTGCTGATACAGCAGTGTTATTCCTGCCGATAGGGCAGTGTTATTCTTGCCGATAGGGCAGTTTTATTCCTGCCGATAGGGCAGTTTTATTCCTGCCGATAGGGCAGTGTTATTCCTGCCGATAGGGCAGTTTTATTCCTGCCGATAGGGCAGTTTTATTCCTGCCGATAGGGCAGTGTTATTCCTGCCGATAGGGCAGTGTTTTACCTGCCGATAGGGCAGTGTTATTCCTGCTGTTGCGGCAGAGACAATTCATTTCTACGGCTGAGTGGTTCATGTTCAGCATGTTCAATTAATATGATTAGTTACATGTCTAGTGTCAGACTGAACTCAAAAATCAATCAGACATCACTACTATTATTTGATATGTCTCTCAATCAGCTTTGGTTTCTAAGTTCTGATAAAAGTTTAGATCTTCAAGTACGATTAACAAATGTATATAGCTGTTTATGGTCTATTTCCAGATGCGTCGCTCCAGGCGGCCTATCAAGCCAAAGGTAGATGACCAGTTTATATATCCACCCCTTTCCAGAACAAAAACAGTACAGTTAAACAAAAAATCTTGGGCGGTCGGAGACACCTTTGTGATGTCTCCTTTGTGACGATTTTTGCTGCGCCCAGTTTTGTAACAAATGATGTAACTTTGATTTTCTGGTATGAATAAATACCCATTTTCAATCATACATACATGTTCCTCATCTTTTACAAACAGAGCCCTAACAGCAGGAGCTTGTTTGTATTTGTAGTCATGGCCCAGAAAACCCATAATACGTATATATAAACAAACTGTTCTGAATATACATATGGTATACTTGTACTGCATTACCATTGCAGCTTAAGCGTGGTTGAAATAGCATAAAAATTACTATCCATTGTTGAGTTCTGCATTTGGACTTTCCAAAAGACCGTTTCTTTGCTCAATTTATTTTGGCAAAATAATAGAATCCTTCTTCGGAAGTGGAGGGAAATTATAGCTGAATGGTATGTATAGGTGTATCACCAGACCTTCAATTCAGCGTCATTGTAATGATCTTTGCATAAAATACTATAAATTAATTTTTCAAATGCCGATAATTTTTTAGTTAAAATAAAAATAGCTCGAGTCCACCGCATAATCGGGCTGCTATTTCTAAAAATTGAATTATATCAATAAATCGTTCATTATTCTATTTGTTAAGTCGATTCCAGAAAATGGTGCACATTTGCCCTATTCCTTTCCCCCACATCCTCCGTCACTCTCAATAATTTAATGAAAGTTACATCAAAATTGTACTGTATTTATTTTTGTGTAAGAAACAGAAAACCATTTACTTTATATTTAGTAAAACACACGATTTCTTTCCCTGCTGTTGAAGTGTATACTTATCATTATGAGTTTTGGATTGAGAAGTCTTCTACTCCAGTAATAATGCGTGAGACAAAATGCCGTAATAGATGATTTTTAAGGAATAAGACCAAAGCAGTAATGAAATGGTCATTAGGTACAGGGGAAGATTAAACATACCAATGAATATCAAAGGTCCATTACTAAGACCAAATCAAATTTTCTTTCAAATTTGGAATTGTAACGGGCGACTTCTCAGAAGAAAAATAATTTGACCATATTGTGTTGAAAATTTGAGTTTAACAAAAGAATTAATAAATTAGATTTTGCATTTTCAAAAACGGAAGTAGGCTTTCAAGTTTTCAAAATAATGTCTTTGCAATTTTCCAGAAACATTACAGCTAGAGACTGTAAATAGGTTATGATGAATAAGAATGCATGTTTTTAATTATAGTCGAAAGAATTTCACTTCTAATGATATGCAACGTATATTTCTTTTTGTACATCATGCAATAAAGCGAAAGTAGGACAAAAAGACCACCCAGGTCAATCTAAGGAAAAACAAAAACATTCACTCGTTTTTCTGCAGCAGTATTTCAAACAGGAAAATACTCCACGGCTATAGTAAAGTTTTAGAAGCCAGTTTCAAACTGTATTTCCCTGTTACAATTTCAGAAAATTTAATTTGGTCTTAGTAATGGACCTTTAAGGCGTGGAGCCAATTTCGTGTACATGTATCTTCATTCCTTACAAGCATTTAATAATCAAAGCACTGAAAGTACTGGTTGGACTGTTGTGTTGGCATGTGTAAATTAAATGTAGGCAAGCAATACTGAAATGTTCAACTCCAAGTAAAATACTGAAATGTTCAACTCCAAGTGATATACTGAAATATTCACTCCAATACGTTGAATGTTCAATCATTTATTATGTGATATTCTGTTCTAATACTAAGTGAACTTTGAAATGCTCAGCCCAAAGAGATTTAACTCCTCGAGTCCAAGACGTTAAAATATAAACACAAGAAGAAGGCCAATGTCAAGGAAATGAAAATTGATTTGTAATTCTCACAAACTTGTGTTTCAGATTGCAAAATGAACTTGCAATAATACAGCGCTCAAATTGTAGTACCAAACAGCTATCGTTTAGTTTGAACGAACTAGTGTCAGTCAGAATTTATAACTTCAGTTAAATTAGCCATGGGCACAGATAGTACACAAACACTAAATGGGTATGTTAAGCCATAAAACGTAAATTCTTAAAAGTCTCCATATAGAAATTTACCTGTACCGATGTTTATTTCAAACCTGAACTGGTTAGCGCATATTAAATGTGATTTCAGTTCTGGTAATGAAAAATTGACCTGTGAATTAACGTGTATTAAATCACTGTTATGTGTTCAAATAAATGTGTAGTAAATGTGTAGTAGTTAGATCACGAGTCCAAAAAGGCATGTCTACGAGCACCAGTAGTATTTTAATTTAAAACAGAATTTTCATGAATCAGAAACATATATATTAACTCATAAATTTATTTTAAATTAGATACCATGTGTTGAGGTGCTGTACATGTATCATTCGATACTGATGGTGCTAACGTTATGGTTAAGTTACCTTAAATAGCCTCGAATCGTGTAAAATTAAGTGTAGTTAACTGTCATTTCTTCCGCTGTATTCAATTATCAAATAATATTAACACTGTAAAGCTTCTGTATTAAGACCATATGGATCGATAAACGGGTCGTATTATCGTGACCTTTTTAATATGAACTGAACCAGTTTGTTCTAAAAATGTTTGTTCTGAATATCGAAGGTGTCTAAAGATCGGATAGACTTAATAGCGGAACGTTACTGAAATTTCTTTTAAATTGAACAACGGTTAAACTTACTATATTATAAGTGACAAGAACATTGTTTAACCAATTTAACAGAATTTACAAGGGTTTTAAGTTTCAAGTTTTTAAGAAAATATCTCCAACTGTAAACATGTCAGTATATATTGGCTTTTAACATGCTGTGTATTTTATAATCTTTTTATTTCCTTTGATTGTTTAAAGTCCCGGCCGACCCTGAGATATCTCTCTAGGTGAACTTGCCAAGAGGTAGAAGAGAGACAGATGCTGATACAAGGGAATCCGGATACCACAGCCTAACTCTTTTACGAATAGACCCATTGTTTCTTTATGTCCCCGGTGTCACCGATACACATGAGACTGCCATTGGGTTTTGCCATTGGGTTTCTAACCAGTTCATCTATAGATGGGTGGGAAACAGTAAGAAGCGTTTCTGAAATAAATTGTAATCATTTAAAGAACATAGTAATGTGCGTTGATCTATATTTAGTCAGTTGTAATCATTCTATGTATTTAAAATTACGCGTACAGTATTTTAAGTACACTAGTATTTGCGCAATATGTAGATAAATCAAATTTGGCTCATTTCAGAGGTGGATATCGGCTCAGAAATTCATTCAAGTCTAAAAGGTATGAATTTTAATAATCATTAGGTTAATTTCTGAAAAAAATAGACTAATGGTAACAAAAATTTAAAAACGTGTTGAAAGATAATTTGCGTTTATTTTATAATAATTCATTTCTGAAAAATAGAAAATAATTCTAGAATGAATTTTCTATTTTCTTAATTTCGACAGTATTCAATCGTTTTAAATGTGCTTTGTTAATTTATCTGTGTTCGTTAATTTATTAGTCCCGAACCGGTCAGGGACCTTTGGGGACTATAGGTTTGCTCGTAAATACAACATTAATCCGAAACACTGAAAACATATACGAGACCAAAGCGAACTCGATCATGTATGCCTATTCGTTACATTCTGGGGAATTCCTTTGACTGCTTATAAAAGTACCGACGTTATTAAGGAGTGGTAACTTATGTACTTAAATAATCGGCTCGCGAATACACGGCATGAACGCCTACTCTTCATTCAAATGGCCGCTGCCATGGAAGCAATCGAATCGCTATGGGAGAAAACACACTAAATTTAGACAAAGTAGAAGAAAATTTGAAATATAACATAATAGGTTTCAGGATAGATATAAATTTATTGAAAGCAAATAAATCATAAGACGAAGAGTGAGGTTAAAAATCAAACAGTGACTATATAGGGAGGAAAAACACCAATTAACAACAATAATTGGCTTAAAAACAAAATAAATGAGCTACACATGAAAAATTAAGTATTTTATTCAGTTTTAGGATCCAAGTACATGTGTCCATCAATTTGATTTAGCACGCGAGTTCCATCAATTCCCTTTATAATTTTGATTGCTGTAATTCAGATATAAATGACATTTATCATAACTTGAATAATGGATTCTACACATATTATTCTTTCAAAAGAGCACACAATGTCAAAAGGTCACCGTTACTTATACGGTCATCTCTAGACCGGATGTTTTCTCTGGTGCGAGTTGGAGGTGTTCGTGTAATTTTTCGTTGTCTAGTTTGAGTAGTTTTCATCCAATCTTCACCAAACGTGGTCAGAATGAGTATGAATACATTATAATATAGATCAAACTTTATAACCAGCCAGATAGCCGTATAAATTCAGGAGTTACGGTCCTGAATTGTTAAAATATGGTCCATTATGCTATTTTCGCTAATGTATCACTGCATGTACTATGATTTTAGCAAATTTGACTCTTTGACTCGGTAGCTCATGAAAATTATCTTGTAAATTAAAATCGTGGAAAGTGATAAGACTAAATCAGGGCTTTCATTTGAAACGGAGAAAACAGTGTGTCATCGTGAACAAAGAAACATCTGATTTTACTGAAGTAACAAGTGGTGTGCCTCATTGCAGTGTCTTTGGTCCCACACTAGTTCTACTTTTCATTAATGGCATTTAGGACAAGATTGAATGTATTTATCAAGTTATTTACTGATGATCTCAAATTATACAATATTGTGACCAAGTATGAGATAGGAGACTAATCCAAACATACACAAATTAATTTATTGACTGGAGTAATAAATGGTTGTTGAAATTTATCATCAAAAGTGTTGTACAATCTACTACGGTCGTAACAATCCTGAAAATCAGTACTTCATGAATGACAATGGTGTAAGACAAGAAATAAGGAAAAGTGAAGAGGAAACAGACTTTGCTCATGATATTACTGGACTTTTCAGAAGATTTTTTTCACTCAACAAATTTATCTTTTAGGAAATTGTGTACAACACTAGAAAGTCCAAATATTTAATATTGTAACAATGTTTGGTATCCAAGATTAAAAAAAGATATTGATGCAACTGTTAAAACACCAACATTAATTAAAAGCATAGTTACGTAATCTTCCATACATATAACATTTGAAATCTTTGAAAATTTCCAGTCAAGGAGGTGACTTAATAGAGCTTTACAAGTTACCAAATGAAAAGGAGGATCTGATCATGTATTTCTTTGAAAATGTGAAAAAGAAGAACATGATATTAGAGGTCATTCTTGGGGTGTGAAATCAAGAGGGGGGGGGGGGGGTAAATAAATCACCATACAAACCTACGGGGATAAAGTAAAGAAAAGTAAAATAAGGTACGTAGTTTTTATCCGATCACCGATACATGTTTTATTCAATCATCACACTTCATGGCGAAAACATGGGTAGGTGAGTATATATTATATCTTAACAAAACATGTTACCAGTCTGATCAGTCAAGACGCGCAAGAGTTGCTGCAATTTGGTCCAAAATGGCCTGGTCTGCTCTCTTACTTAAACAATTTTCAATTCATCCAACAACACATATGGAGAAATGTTAATGGGCATACTATCCTTACAAATCTCAATAACCATCCTGATCACCCAGAGAACATAGGATTTATAGTCTTTGAATTGCAGTTAAATATCAAATTGACGAGTTACATACACATTGATATTCTAAAACGTTTCGTAATTTTATCTGATATAAATGGCGAATGAAGATCTGAAAATTGACATTATATAAGTAGTTATTACATGAAAAATTACCCTTTAATTATCAAACAAAAAACTTAAAATCTCAATAGACATTTTAAATTATTTAGATATGTTTTATATTAAATATATTGCCAATATTTTAATGTTCTTAAACTTTGTGCAACTTTAAATTTTAATCTACAACCTCATCTTCCATTGACAGGAGACGGTACATTTAATCGTTATATTAGAACTGATGGGCTGCAGATACGTTTCAATGAAAAACAATGATTTTAAATTACCAAAACAGTTAATTAAAAGAAGACAACTTGTTACATTATATATGTGAATAAAACTCTTTTGAAAGATCATAAAGTATTAAAGTAATGGTATTAATATGCCAAGACTGCCAACTTATCTCGCTAACAAGAATGTGTTTAAGCATTCATATAGCGGTATTTTTTAGATTTTATCAGAACCTTATTTGATGTATAGCGAACAAGGCAAATATTTATCAGAATTCGCGTATCATGATCTTGGACTGGTCGCAAAGACATAATAACTTGATACTAACCACCTCCTTCTTCATAACATAACAAAATAATTGATAATGTGTTTAAACTGTTTATTACAATTTACCATTAAAAGCTTCACTTCGGAAACGTATACTCACCCCCTTTATATATATAAATTAAATTCATAATTTTCTATATTGAGCCTATATATATATCGCCGTATTTATTAGTCTGTCTAAGAACGAAGATAAAAAGTTCTGATATACAGTTGTTCTTTTGTATCCAAATTAAGAAATAAGTTTTGATCAGCAGTTCATATCCTTTTTACCAATTTTATTGTATTAGATCTACATAGTGAAAATTTATGATTTATTTATGCTGAAATGAATATAAACTTACAGGTGGAGAAAGCTAAAAATAATGAAGATACATATCTTTGTCTTTTCTGTCACTTTTATTTTTGCAGGATATATTAAACTTATTAGTTTAGTACAACATGTCATATTTTTTTCTTATGTTTATTCCAAGTTAATTTAATAGCTTAGTTTCATAAAATGATATTTGCTGGCAAAATTATCACGAACTGCAACACATAAAAAACAACCTTCATCTTCAAAAAATAACAACCAGCACAAATATATTCTAGATTCCGTTATGTTATACTTCAACAAATTATTTGGTCTCAAGTATTTGATTACTTATATATAATACAAGCATATCTTGGTAAGTTAAGAAAATGTAGAACATATATAAAGGGGGTCAATATACTTTTCCGTACTTCACAACATTAACCCGGATTACATACTAATGCATAATGTAACATTGTTATTGTCGTTCTATATAGAATACAAGAATACCATTGATGCAAAGCATCAAAAGGCACCGAAAATAGTTTTGTACATGTGTGGTGTTAAATAGCTAAAATTAGCTTTTTGATAAGCAATCATTACTAGTTTGATTTGAATGAAAACATTTATGAATATTTGCAGAAAACATTTAAAATCATAGTGGTTTTAAAGTTGAAAAAAAAAACGGAAGAAAAATTATTTTAAAAAAATGGGTTTGACCGGGATTTGAACTCCACTCGTAAAATTAGGCGGTCATCAGCTTACCCACTACCACGGAGACTGACTTTAAAGCAAGTGGTAAAAAATAAGCTGATATTATAATTTTGCAAAACCAATACGGGAGAAGTTGTTTTACGTTTTCGTATTTTTTCTAAAAGATATGAAAAGGAACATTACAATTAAACAATTACGTTTTAATGAAGGAAATGTGTATAATCAATATTTTAATGTCTATTTCGTATTATTTTAGCATACAGTTAAAACCATTTTTCTTCGCATTCTAATAACCGCTCCTAGCATGTACTTCCGGAAAAACTATTCCATAATAGGCCACCGCCGTCATCGGCGGCGCCAATAAGCGTCTGTCCTGTGATAACAACCATCGTACTTTATTTTCGTCCTGTTTGTGTTGTTGACGTTACACGTTTTATTCATTTTTCATTCAACTATATTCTACGGAAACAAGTCACCACATGAAACATTTATTAATTAAGAGCAGACTATGCATTTACTAAATCATTATATTCAAACCTTTCTATTTTAGTATGATCACAGAACTGAATGACTTAAATACATTAACTTTTTTTTTGTTAAAAAAAAAAATTAAGGTTAGTTAGATTATTCTAAATTATTTATTCTCGATTGCGAAACAAGTTCTTACAAATGCATGTAATTAACTTATTTATAAACGGAGAAAAGGTATTGCAACATAGCAGTGAATATAACAAAATCCTAATCTAAATAATAACGAAAACTTTACCAGTTGATATCAATTCACACCATGACACGTTGTAAAAGTTGTTAAAGGATTTGTATAGTATGATATACCGAGTTGTACCAACTTGGTAAGATTAACCATAGATTTAAATGTTAACTCATACCGAGTGAACTAGACATTTGGCAGTTATAGCCCTTAGCCCGCCACATTGGTAAATTGGACTCGGCCATCTTTGTATTTGGATTGTACCATTAATTGTTTTCAGGGTTGCTCAGTATATAATTACTGACTGAAGATCATGTTCACACTTTGCGGATGTGCACGATTATCAAAATCTATAATGGTTACAAAAAGAAGAAAGTTAATAACGACTACAACTGTGTTAGCATGAAAACGTTTTACTTACATTGCACCCAATTTATTTTAATTATTATTGGTCAGTTTTAATAGACCAATTGGCGTCCATCGTTTGCTTTGACTGAAACAAAAGTGCTAGAAGCGATGTGTTTTTTGGTTTCAGAGACGTTTCCAGCTTAAGGTTTTTGTCATATTAAAATCCTATCGTAATATGAACAAATAGTCAAAAGATGATGCGGACCTTATTTCCTACATGCAATCTGTAGCCCCTGGCCTTCAGAGCTCACAATGATTTGATTAAAATTAGGTTTTGCAGGCGTTTTGGGTAAAAATACGCTAAATGTTCTTGCCTAATAAATTGCATATACCAAAGGGTGTCCAGTCTAATTTAAAAATATGTAGACCTTCCAAGTAACCATCAGTATTTTAGAAAAGACATTTAGCTGTTGAATATTACTAGAGTTAAAGCTAGAAATCTGAGTTTCATTTGTATGAAATGTAGAGAAATTGTTTTTGATTATCGCAGTAAAATTTGGAAACCAAGCTATTTTTTCAGTTTTATTTTCATTTCTATGCAGGCATAAGATAAAATAAGTGTATGTAAGTTATGTGAAGAAATGAAGGTGCTAGAGTGTTAAATGAGTCAAGTATTGCAATTTTTTAAAATCATGGGCAATAACTCTTGAAGTATTATTATTCCTATATAGCCCTAATCGAACGCGTTACAAATTCTATAGTCATACACTTTCTGCGTAAAAATGATTAGGATAAATTAAGAAATTAGGTGCTAAAGTGTAAACATACTCAAATATTCAAACCTGTTTTCAAAGTACTAGTATGTTCGTTGTATGTTTGTGCATCTAACTTGACTATCATTCAGTGAGGCCATTTTGAAAGTAATACAACTTTAAAGAGTACTGTGTAAACTTAGCATAGATTTAAAATAAAAAAAACTCATTTATGATATATATTTATCTCTTTACAGTAAGAACAAGACTGAACGTAGCAAAATGGGTTCCGAGTAAGTTTTTACCCTGAGTCTAGTGTTTTGTGACACATATTGTCTCTTGAAATGAAATAAGAATAAAAAAGTACTAATGTTCAAAATGGCATATTAAATGTTGAGTAATTGCACTAAGCATGCAAAATTGTTCCTGGATTTTATGTTTATTTTGGGACCACTTTACCTTGTCCACAAATTATAATTGTAATTACTAAGTCATTTAACATTTGCTGGCGGACAGTGTGCTTTATTATTAATTTCTCAACGACAAGTACAACTGATTCTGTAGCTATGATTTATACTTAAAACAGAACTCACAAAAGTTTGCTTGTACATTACAGTAATTCAACTTAAAACTAAACCTTAAGTTGTCTGTGAACTGATCTTTTTCTATACTTATGAAAAGTGTTATGCAGTTGTAAATATAAACTGAAAACAACCTTTACATTGCGTATCTGTATCTATCATTATGTAGGTAAATATGCTTAAACTAACTATGATACTGTGTTTTATTTTTGCAGGGAAAGTAAAATGTCCCTCTGTGTGGATGCTAATGATAAATTCAAAGCAAATATCAGGTATGCATCATCCAGACTTTGTGTTTGATTATCATTGACGCCTATGACCATCTTTAAACATTTCAGTTCTTATATGAACGAACAACATGTACAAATCGAACTGTTTTGAGTCTTGTACGAACAATGTGGAAAATTGTTGTTTTTCTAGGATAAGTTAACAACTACTATGTGTTTCAGTAACATAAAACGCCTTAATCGAAAACACAACGCTTCAATTTTAATGCCTCTTTGTCAGAATAACTGATAAACTTTGACACAAATTTGATACATTGTTGTGTTCATGACTTAAACAATATCACTTGATCAAGTTATTTTTAAAACAAGAGGGTCATGATGGATATATATCGCTAACCTAGGTACTATTGGCTACTATGTGTAGTCAACAACAGTGTAGCAGAAAACAAACTTAAAGTACAGTACACTGTAGCTCTAATAACTAAAATAGGTCAAAAGGGTGGGGCCAATTTTTACTATAGAGGAAAAATTAGAACAATAAAGGGAGAGGACCAGTAGACAATGCTACATATCAAACATCTTGCAGTTATGGAGGAGGAGAATTTCCGAAAATAAATCTTTTATAAGCCTATGTAAAATAATTTTCCTAGACTGTGCCAATTTTGACCCCAGGGAATAATTTTAACAATCCTGGTAGATGACAACTTGACAATGCTACACGTCAATTATCTAAGCTCTGAGCCTCATGGATTTAGACAAGAAGATATTTTAAAGTATTTCCTTATATAAATCTATACAAAACAAGTCAGCGCTGGGGTGGGACCAATTTTGACACAAGGGCCATAATTTCAACAATCTTGGCAGAGGACCACTAGGTGATGCTACACATCAACTATTTAACCTCTATGTCTTATGGTATTAAAAAGGAAGATTTTTTAAGTAATTCCTTATACAAGTGACCCCTGGGGTAAGGGCAATTACGACCCAGTGGCATGCCTTGAACCAAATTCATAGAGGCCCACCACATAATGTTGCACACTAAATAGGTAAGCTTTAGGCCTTACAGTTTCGGACAAGAATTTTTTAAAACTTTTACTATTTTTCAACGTAAAATCAAAGCCACCCTAGGCGGAATCAGTTTTTACCCCAAGGGCGTCTTGATAGAGGTCCATAAGAAAGTGCTACACATCAAATATCGAAGCTCTGGACCTTGTGGTTTTGCATGGAATAGTATTTTTTGAAAAACTTTATTTTGACTTTCATGCAAGGAACATCCCCGCCAAATTTCGTCAACATTGGTTTGTGGTTTCATGGGAGACGTGGTTTGAAGGAAATAGTGGACGGACGGACCGACAGACTGGCCGACCGATCCTAATACCATTCCCTGGCATTTTTGCCAGGTGAGGTGAAAGGTTGTAACCACAATATTATTCTCTTTATCAAATTGATGACAATTATTTGCGGTGGTTTCGAATAGATCACTGCATGTCGTTTTCAGGAAAAACGCACGACACAATTTATAAAGACTACAGAATGTGTTGATTTCATTTAAAATCTATGGTACTCTGCGCTTTGTCATAAGATAATCACTTATATTATAGCAAAGATATCGACAAACTTTTGTTTGAATCAACGAAAAAACTGTTGAAGCGTGTGTACGATAGTATGAAAGTCTCGTAAGTTGACCACATTGAATAAATTTAATTTGAACCCAATATCTTGTCAGATTGATTTAATGTTGACACAATTTAGATAAATTCGATAATGAGACGTGTTAATTCAAATACTAGGATCAAACACAACATGACTATAAAGTTTTGAAATAAATTTAGCCTAACACATAAACTTTCAGGTTATCATGAATCCAATATCAAGCCTTTTGAAATACAACGTTTATGTACGAGTTCCTGCAGTTTTATTATATGTGTTACTAACTAATTTTATCAAATGTTTTGTCATTCTATATTTGTAAATATCTTTTCGAAGATGTATTTGCCTCAAATAAGATACGAGTAACACTTCTCTACGTTTGGTCTGATAATGATATTATCAGTAGCTGTTTACGTAGAAGTCTCAGAATAGGAAATATTTGCACAGCATATTATGTAAGTGTAAAGAGTGTACTAGTATATAACAAAGTAGTCAGCAATGAGACTTAAGATTTGATTTCCACAAAAGCCAGCAAGTCGTTAATGTAAAACATAAATCAAAGTGGCCTTAGCACTGGCCCATGGGGGATGCCTAATAAAGCTGGAGCAATTTCTTAATGCTGTCCTATCTACTTCTAGATTAAGTGGTCAATGCTTTACTGTATGACTGAATTGTGTTCCTGATACCATTAATTGCTGTAGTAGTTTCCCATGATGTGCTACCTCCAAAGCTTTACGGATGCCCAGGAGACAAACAATCTCCTGACCTTGCTGTCAGTAATGAAATTTACTGGTTACCTTAGGTAGGATGTCATGAACAAAAACCATGTTCGTTGTCCAGTAGAATATCAATTTAGTCTAAATAGTATACGATATTACATATAAAAATTTGTTTGAGTATTTCACAAAAATACAGGGCAAAGCACGTCAGAAAGTAATTTGCCTTTAAATTAAAGAATTTGTTTAGAGGGACACACTGTTGAAGACATTCTAATATCGGAGTATTAAATGAGATGATATTGAAAATTTCAACAATGGAGAATCATGGAGGCAGCCATTTTAAATTTGTGATGTCATAGTGCTGTAATTAAATATTCATGCAGGTATTAATACTCAGTTATAAACAGCAGCTTCAAATATAAATATCAAAACATGGTAACCTACATGACAGTATTTAATGTTACCAAATTCAGGTAAAAAAAGACATGAAATATTGAGTATTCTAAGAGTATGTCTAATTTGCATATATCTCCTTAAACACAAAGTTTTATATTTCTCATAGCTCTTTTATTCATTATCCGATTTCAAAAATCGTTCAACAGTGTGTTTGTTTAAACAATGTCTTTAATTTTAGGCTCAGTTATACTGACTTGCGTTACCCTTTAACGATTAATTACCTATTTTGATATCAGGAGTGACAGTCAATGGAACTAAACCTCCACCAAGTTATTTAATGAACAAAATTGTAACAATGTATGCTATTACAATGGCGCATTTTACGGCTTAAATTATTGCCTAATCCTATGAATTCGAATTTAAAATAAAGTCACCATTTTTACTCAAATGAGCAACGTTCTAGGATTTCTCTCCACAGCCAAATTACAGTGTTAAAATTAAATAATTTGAACATTTTTATATTTTCCTTTTGTGTAATTAGCTTTGTATCAAAGTCCGAAAACAAATTTTCTCAGGCTGTTTAGAAGTACATTGACCGAAAGTTTAACAAATAAAACTATTATTCTATTTTGACATTGGTCCAAGATCAGTCCTCTTTGATTTTCTAACATTTATGTGATATCAAACGCTAGAACAGATTTTACAGTTTCAGTCCTAACATTGGTGTTAAGATGAATACGATACATGTATTATGAAAGAATCACAAAGTGGCAGTAAGGTACCCAAACCTTGAAATAATCAATGCGACATCGTTTGAACTTTGTGTAATAATCACTGTATTAGTCAATACACGCACTTTGAGCAAGAGACATGCACTCTGGAGTGTTTATGTTACTGGAACAAACATATTCAACTGGTAGTGAACAAAGCGACTATATAGAGACTAGATATCAAAAATATTATTTTATAAACTTACAATAATATACATACATAAAACATGTACTTTATTTGCTTATATAAATGTTACTTTAAGTTTTTTTTACTAAATAAGTACTTTTTTTCTTTTAAGCGATACATAAAGGTTGACTGGTGTTGCTTCAAATATTTCAAAGTATCTCGTCTTTATAAACGAAATACTGTTATGTAACATAATGAAGTTGATAGCTGTCTGTATGTCGTACTTTATTTTTTATTTAGCGCTATATCTGAAGAAAAGGAAATACTTGGAAAACCGAGGGAGGATTTCGAAACGGCTGACGGGATTGAACTAGAGGTCAAGCTTTGGAACAAGTAGACATTTCGAGAATGGTGTAGCAGAATATGTGTAGCGTCATTTTGATTTGCTGAGTCCTTTATTAAACTTTAAACTTGTTAGGCATTTTTTCATATTAATTTCAAGGACTAAAAACTTTTTTAACTGGGTCTTCTTAATGATAGTGTTACCATGGCTCATTTTGAACTTTGTAGACGTCATTTCAAAGAAGAATACAGACTACGGTGAAAATCCCGACTGTGTTTTCTATACAAGCGTTTAAATAATGATCATACCAAATTTAACTTCTACAATTTACAACATTGACGGTTAAAGGGCAAATCAAGTCAAAAATAATTTGACTTTAAATTGAAGAAATTGTTAAGAGGAACACACTGTTCGGAGTATTAAATGTGAAGATATTGAAGATTGAAAATTTTCAAAATACAAAAGCATGGTAACCTACATAACACTTAATAAATGTTATCAATTTCATATGTAAAAAAAT
This sequence comes from Saxidomus purpurata, assembly GCA_022818135.1. Classification (NCBI taxonomy): domain Eukaryota; kingdom Metazoa; phylum Mollusca; class Bivalvia; order Venerida; family Veneridae; genus Saxidomus; species Saxidomus purpurata. The sequence goes on from JAFMSR010000005.1 coordinate 10,177,392, forward strand.
CATGAAATAACGAGTAAATGGGTATCAAAATAAAGTTTTGAAAATGGGGCGTGTTAAAAATGCTTCTCATTTGCATATATTTGCACATAAACTACATCTTAGATTTTTCATTACACTGTTAATTTTATCCTATTTAAAGAATTATTTCACTAGTGTGTTTGTATTAACAAGCTCTTCATTTTTATCCTCAGTTATATTATGACCTCCTTGCTAAAACCGACAGAAAGCAACACACATAAAAAGAAATATTAACTTTACAAGACCATTCCTGTATCTTTTTAAAGATACTTCTTGCTTATAAAAGGTACAAAGCGTTCGAGAGATATAATTCGAAAAAGGATAACTATCATTATCTTTTAGTTAGATGACTTGATTCACTTTAATAGAAAGATGTGTCAGTTAATGTATAGCAAAGATTCATGTTATGTTTATGTACCATATATTGTACCGTACATTGGTACGTGCAATCCTCCTCTTTTGACATTAAGATGAAATGAAGCACTCCTCTGGAATAAGTCACTTAGCCAATTCATTAGCATTACAGATTCAGGAAGTGAACGCATTGCAGCAATACAAATGTCAATCCCCAAAAGATTACCTTATTTATAAATTAAAACCTAGATATATTTAAGTCAGATGTCGATTGTATCAACGATTAAACTATCTAGTTTCGAAAACAACTTTAGTATAGTGGTAATGGGGGACATGAACGCTGAATTCACTCATGATCACATGAGAGCGAGAGATCACTATATCACGCAACTGGCGAGATCACATTATTTAGACATCATCGCTGGATCCCATCTCTGTGGAGGAAGATATTTTTCATATGTCCCTGGAGCTCACGCGTCTCCTAGCCTCATAGACCACATCCTCGTAAATTATGATTTAATAAACTGTATGCACTCTTGTTTTATTGGTGATGACAGTCCCCTAAATGTATCGAGACATTTGCCGCTTTTCCTTTGCTTGATGAATATCCATACATTTCAAAGTTACCACTTTGTTAGCGACATGTTCGCGAAATATAGGTAGAATTGGTTTTCTGATGGGAAACGAAACAGTTATAAGAACGAAGTTGAAATAAACTTTAATTTCACAAAAAAGTGCTACGGAAATATTGTTAACTATTTAATTCATGCATCAGAAAAGCATATAACAAATGTTTAGTTAAACCATATCTTAAACCATATTGGTCACAGACCAATAAGTGCTTCCAAAAATATGATTCAGCAAGGTCGTCCAAGGGCCGGAAAAACTTATATTATCATGCGTATAAAGTTGAAAAAAGTCGATTTAGATGTAGTCTGAGAAAATCCGCCCATCTAATTAAAAGCACGGGTACGAATGAATTAACGAACTCTCGAAAAAAAAAATTGAAAATAGTGAATTCGAGGAAGGGTTAAAAGCGCAATCAGCCCGGCACCCACATTCAATTCGAGTCAGAGATTTTAAAAGACCCAGAAAAAGTCCTACAAGGATGGAAATGCTACTTCGAAAGATTGTATTCTTTTTCTACGGAAGCCAGTTATGATAACAATGTTTGGTCTGAAGCCGAACAAAGCATTGTCAATTTGCTTAATTCCAACAGCAGTGATAATGACAAAATTATTGACACAATCAATTAAGGTACCTTAACTAAAGTAAATCGTTTCTGGTTTGCCAATCGGAAAAGCTGAGTCGATAGACCATGTCAGTTACGAGCGCTTCAAGTATGGCGGTAACACACTTATTGAGTGTCTTACATGCATTTTTAACGAGATTCATAAGCAAGAATACATACCAAAGCAATTCAAACAAAGCCTTACCATAACCCTTTACAAAAGTAGTGGAAATTCGACGAAAGATCCTCACAACTACCGCGCAATATCATTATTACCAGCTTGTTTTAAATTATTTGAGAAAGTTATGCTTTACAAAATAGAGAAACACGGTGTAATGGACGAATTAAATCCACTGCAACATGGCTTTCATAAGAATAAACCGTGTAAAATGGTGTCCCTATTATACCAAGAAGCTATCAATTACTGCGTTGAGCGTGGTGACACTTGTAACACATGTTCTCTTGACGCATCAAAAGCGTTCGACAAAACCTTGATCGACGGCACCCTGTGTGAACTTTACAACTAAAAAATCAGAGGTAAAGCACTGCATCTTTTTAGTTAAATACTCAGAATTTGTACTAGCCGCGTTTTTGCTTTTGGACATCTCTCAGAACCTTTCTGCATCCTACAAGGAACAAGACAGGGAAGCATATTTTCACCCTTCCTCTTCACTGTATACATAAATGATCTTGAAATGAAATTATCGAGTTCTCCCTTCGGATTTACTCAATTGCAGTTATGGATCATAACAAGAAACACAGACAACGGGTAATAGTAGCTTACGCTGAAAGTGACTGAAAACAAATATCTTGGTATCATACAAACTAACTCTAGAAAAAAAGCCAGCGAGAATCGACGGTATTCGTCAATCAGCCAGAGGTACTCTTTTCAGCTTCCAAAGGACAGGGTTGCAAAATAACCGTATAAATCTTACAACAGCGGGTAAAATTTAAATTTCGACCGTGCTTCCACGTGCGTTATTTGGTTGTAAGCTATGGAACAATATCACATAGTCTGACCTACGCCACCTCGAATCAATACATCATTTCTGTTTAAAACAAATTTAATCTTTGCCTAATCGAACACGCTCTGACCTTGCGAAAGGTTTACTCGGGTTAACATCTATAGAAGCGTACATTGACCTCCAAAAACTTAACTTTATATGATCTATCTGCAGATTAAAATCACTTCGGTTCTTCTTACACAGGTTATCGCAATTCCGAAGAAAATACTCTCTCACTCAATCTGGACTTATACCTGACATAATAAGAATTCTGGAAAAGTATGATTTACAGCAGTATTTCGTTGATTTTGAGAAAAATGATATTTCCTTGTAAAATTTTCATGGAAACGTGTATGTAAAAGTGCAGTATTCACGTATGAACAAGGACAGTGGCTTTCCCGTATGAGCGCAGATGAACAATGAGTATAGACGTTGATCATGCATATGTGAGATAGCAAATTTATATGTTTAAGTCTTAGTTTAAAATTGAATAAAAAAACCCGAACATGACATAAATCTACGCATGCAATTTTCTAGTTCCAATTTCAAACAGTATCTAGGTAACCCGGGTGTAACCCTGCTGCATCTTTATTTTATGCTAACTAATGAAATACTGTGTTATATATCAGTGAAATATAGAGTGATGATATAGATATTATATCAGTCACAGTATGGGTGATATAGGTTTGCCGGAACTACTTTTTTAAGAAGTGCATATACATAATTTTGTTTTTGTTTTAATAGTAAGCATACAATAAAAAAAAAATTGTTTGTTTTGAGTGGATATGGAATATATCTCAACTCAAAGTGATACAATTTTCACATGTTAACTCGCGCTTCGCGCTCGTGAAAACATTACAATTGTTTCACTTCTCGGTGCGATATATTCCTTATTGCATATAGTATCAAATATGCCTTGATTTTCGTGGATATGGGCCGATAAAACAATCACTTGACGTAGTGTGTCGATAACTGATATCGGCACACTTGCTAGTGTGCCAGAAACTCCAAATTGAGGCTATTTTCGGTCGACTGTGAAGCAATGCCAGACCGTCAGCACGTGAAAACGTTGACGTAATTGACAACGTAGACGTAACGGAAAATGGCCTCCGATAGGACACTGAATCTCACAGTTTATTGAATTTAGATGCGCTTATTGAGCAGCAAAATTTTGAACTGACACGTATGCTTTTGTGTATAGCATGAACAATTTATTCATTCAATGGTATTTGTTTTAATGAAATAGAATGAATATTGTAGGAATGTGTGTTTTAATGAAATAGAATGAATATTGTAGGAATGTGTGTTTTGTATACTTGTTTTATCTTGTCCCATTTTCAGAAAAACCGATGTTCAACATACATGCAATAAAAAGGTGATTATACGTGACAGGTGTGCCTTAAGGCGATATTGGCGAGTTTTCTCTGATTGATATGAAATGTTGCCTAATGGTTCTTTAACATATTGTTTGCATTGTGTTTGTTTTAATTTCCTATTTTTCATTTTGTTTCCTAGCAACGTGACGTCGAATGTCGATGGTGTAAAGTCGACGTTTTACATGCAGTACTGGTTCAAATATTTCCTCAATTTAATTTTAAAACCACAACATGCTACAATGTAGCTCTCTTTCTGCGAAATACGCACATTAAAAAATTGATGCTTTTGTCGTCATTTTTTCCAACGCAAAGCGTTTGATACTGAAAATCCACCCATTTTTTTCACCCGAATTGTGACCCCCAACTTGCGTTAAAGTTAGTTTTTGTTAACGGAACGAGATTCAGTCAACTAATGAATAACATGGTGATTTAGTGTAGATCGAAACGAATAGCACTGAAAATTAAAAAAGGGGGGTATTCGCGCATCAATTTTCACAAAACTTAAATAAAATAAAGTTCGGACATCAAGAAGAATTATAACATCGCCTGATGTCATTGAGTGCATTTTTACGCCATACGCCATCTTAAGGAACGCGTAGACCAAGATGAACGTTGAAATAGCCATGCCTTCATACAAATGTATGACAAGAAAAACTGTAATACATCACAGCGGGCCCACAAACAATACTGACATGTAAATATATTGGAAATTGGTGATGGTTGATGTTGAGGGATGGCCCAAAAGAACTCAAAGAAATCAATTCTGGTTGAACAAACAAAACCTGACACGACACCACATCTACTGACTGACCTGTAGTATCGAAACTTTACTGTTATCGAATAATATAAATATACAGTATGTCCAGGAATACTCGATAGATCGTTCCTTATATGTCTTTATTTTTCATTACCATTATCCTTATTACTTTGATATGAATGAATATCTTTATGATTATTTGCCGTAAAACATTCTAAAATAGTTTAAAAGCTGAAAATGATAAGTAAAACAGAAGAAAAAAATAATAATGAATTGTAGAAATGTATATAATTAAGAAGTTAATCGAAGATTATTCAGTCGAATGTGCTTCGTAACTTTAATGTCAAAAGCTGTATATTAAGGGGAAAACGAAATCATATTTCCATTTTTCTCAGCGTAGATGGCGCCTGAAACGTGAAACGCGCTTTTCTCTATGAAGCGAACGACAACTCAATAACAAACGACAACTCTTGCATTTCCAAAAAATTAGACTGTGTCTACAGTTTTCATCTCAGTAGTACCTCAATTTTTCAATGAAGAGAGACGCAAAACAACCAGATAGCGGTACCCATAATTTACATAATTATATTGAAAATGTGAGTAATATATATGCGCTGTTAATATTCGCCGATATTTCTAATGTTTTTTTTTTGCTAGTTTCACATTGAATAACTGTCTGTAGATCAAAGTACTTTAATCATATTTATCTATATCATATGTTACTTGAAGTAGATTTATGACAAATTATGGACGAACGTGAGTCTCGAACGATCGCAACGTGCGTTTCATAAAAACTTCTATTCACTAGTATTGATTAAGCCAATGGTGGCAAAACTTAACAGTATAACGAATAAGTAGAAAGTTATATAATTTTGATAGCTCGTTCGTTGTTATTGACATCCTACTGTTTGATATCATAGGAGGTTTTTCAAAGAATGCCCATAATCATATTTACTATTCTACAATGTACACCCAAAGACTTTAATAACGCAACACCTTGAAAAACCTCTGTAAAAATGTTCTATTAAATGATATTAAAGGAAAACGTATTTAGCATAGAAATTTAATCTAGAATTACTGTTTTGACCAAATTTAACAAAAATACAACCATGATAAACACCAATTTCATTGCTTCAAAATGTATCGCCCTCCAAGTCTCAAATCAAAATATTAAAAAGTTGGTATAGCCAATGTTAGCGTGAATGGAGGCCATGCATCTTCTTCGCATTGACTGGATTAAAGAAGCAGTCATAATGTTGTGGAATATTTGCCCATTCCCCAGTCAAGCCCTGACGTAAATCAGTGACGTTGGCAGGGGGTGGCTGACGACTGTATGTACACATCCTTTAAGCTCAGCCCATACATTCTCGATTGGTTCCATATCGGACTAAATGGCCGTCCAGTCCATGACCTTTTGGTGAAGATGCTGAAATGTGATGTTGGCGACATATGGACTCACATTTTCATACTGAGATTTGCCTCCACCTCTGCCGAAAGTCTGTGATAATCCAGCGCGTAACATGCAAACGGCTTGTTACCTATTATCTTCTGAAAGGCGAGGCATTTTAAATGCTGAACGCTTCCTAAAAATATATTTTCTTTGAGTTTTTAATCAACAGGGACCTACTGAACCAACTTGTATCTATTTAATTTTTAAAAATTACTTACCCGTAATGCACATGTGCAGAAGGGGGTTTCTGCCTAATTGCTACTCACTGTTTTCACGGTTGAGTGAATTTCATTTAAAATGCATTCCGATAGTAGGTTTTATGTGTGGGAAGTAAATAAGAATGCTGAAAATAGTTTTTTTCTAATTTGCTCCAAAAAATATTAACATGTAAAAGTGTTGCGTTATTAAAGTCTTTCAGTGTACATGACATGAAGGTATTATCATTGAACAATATCATTAACTGTAACTTTCAACATTTTCGAAAACTTGACCGTGTTTTATGAAATATTCGACGTTATTCGGCATCATTACTCTTCAACCACTTTTAAACAAAATTATCCAGCTGAAAAAAAAGTCGTTGATATGTTTTACATTCAAGCAAACACATCAATCACCCATGTAAAAACTACTTTTTTATCGATGAGAATAATAATTATAATAATCATCATCATCATTATCATCATCATTATGTGAATTGTACTCTATGGCAACATTTGAAACATTTAGGCTATAAAATATTACAAATGACAATATTGTTCAAAATATTGATAATGCCTGTAAAAATCCCAACCTTTTCAATGAATACTGTTGATAAATTGCAATGTACTAAAATTGGTTGACTTAAATTCAGAAACCTTGATTGATTTTCAAAAAGACATACACTGTAGAATTAGTACTTTGTAACAAGGACCTTAAGAATCCCAATTCTTAAAAGAGTACTGGTTTAGATGAAGTCGCTGCTAGAGTTTGAAGGATGCTGCAGTCTTCATGAAAGTATCAATTACCTTTAGTGTCAAATATACCAATCACAGATAAAATGGTACCAGGTGATATGAAAATGGGCAAGTAAACCCTTTGTTAAAGAAATATGGTAATTGTGGGGGTTGCGGGTAAACTCTATTAGTGTAGCAAACTGTTCTAATTATCTTGCATATTTAGGGGGTCAACCGGACTATAAAATCTAACAATGAGTGTCATATATCAAAATGTTCAGCAGGCTCTGGACAATACGAAACGGAAGTTCATTTTTACCAAAATGGTTGGAGTCGACAGAAATCCAAGATGGCGTCCAAAATGGCCGCCATAATGTAGAAAACAAGCAAATATACCTTTTTCTGTCACTACTTTGTCGTGTATGTACAAATTAACACCAAATCTGTTTTATTTTCACTTCAAATTAGTTCTCTTTAAAACTGTGTAATAATAGTTATTTTAAGTTATGGAGGTCAAGGTCAAACTCAAGGTCAAAGGTCAAATTTTGTGAAAATTGGACATTCGGATACATATTTTTCTTTGTTACATTCCTTATATGAAACATATCAACATTAATTATTCACCAAAATTTGCAACAATGTAAATTCTTCAAATTATTAGCACTGTTTAGTTCAGATATGTTGTTGCCATGGTAATCCAAGATGGCGTCCAAAAAGGTCGCCAAAATTGAGAAAACTACCAAATATACTTTTAATCTGCTACTACTTTGTCATTTATATACAGATTAACACCAAATCTTCTTTATTTTCACTTCACATTAGTTCTCTTTAAAATTTGTAATCATGGTCAGTTCATAACATTGTCAAGTTATAGATGTCAAGGTCAAATTCAAGATCGAAGGTCAAATTTTGTAAAAAATGGACATTTGGCGAGATGTTTTTCTTTGTTACGTTCCTAATATGAAGCATATTAACAGTAATAATCTGCCAAAATTTACAGCAATGTTGTTTTACAAATATTTTGCACTGTTAGGTTCAGATATGCTGTTGCCATGGTTATCCAAGATGGCTTACAAGATTGCCACCAAAATGGAGAAAACAACCAAATAATCCCTTTTCTGCCACTAGTTTGCCTTATATGTACATATTGACGCCAAACCAGTTTTAATGCATCAACATGAATATTATTTTAATAGTTAGCACTGTTATTCTCAGATATGTTGTTGCAATGGTGATTCAAGATGACATCCAGTAAAAGGAAATAAACATTTTTCTGGTATTTTGTCACTCTTGTTAAGATTTACCCAAAACCCGTTTTATTTCTATTTCACCTAAAGTCTCTTTAAATTTTAGTAGTTACTATTTTAGATGTAGTGATCAAATGATAATGTCAAATTCAAAATCAAATGTACAAAATCGTGAAAATTGGACAACCGTCTAGATACATGTTGTTTTGATTATATGCCTAATACAAAACATATCGACAGTATATTCCAGAATTAACAGTAATATGAAATGTTTTCGTCTTCATCGCTGTTAGGCTCAGAGGATTTTATGTTGTTTCCATGAAAATCTAAGGGGCTTACTAGATGGCCGCAAGAATTGATTAAATCACACATACCCACTTTTGTAATAATCCCAAGACCTGATTTAATTGTCCTTCACCTCAAGCTGCTTCAAAGCGTTACTCATTGCTAGTGTCAATTTAAGGTCCAAAGGAAATTATATTTGACACAAGGCAAAGATGTTTTCATAGTTTCATTCTCAATATAAAAAATATTGTCACAATTCGTACCTGTGGATGTGTACCAGATAAGAAAACTTTTGTTTGGTTCTTTTTCCCACAAGTGATTGGTTTGATTATCACTGGAGTCTCGAGACCGATTTATGAAAGCCATGATAGCCCTATATCGCTCACCTAAATACAACTGCACTAAATAACATGGTCATTGTCAATGTCACAAATATACAAACCTCAAACTACAAATATATGATGTTAAACTCATTCTAACCCCAGCAGTATGATTTGAACAAACTTGGTAGAGGACCACCGAGATTGTCACAACTTAAACGCCTAAGCTGTATTGCCTTGCAGTATGTAACAAAAAGAACAGATGACCCTTGGGCTATGTCATTTCTATTCAGGGGTACAATTTGAACAAACTTGGTAATGGACCAGTACACAATACTGCGCACAAAATATGTCAGGTTTCTGACAAAACAGTGTTCAAATTTATGTTATATATTTCTGTGTAAAACAAAGTGATCCCCCGCACTCAAGAGGCATGATTTGAATAAGCTTGGTAAATGACCACTACACAATGCTACATATTAAATATCTAATGGCTAGGCCTCGCGATTTGTAACAGGAAGGTTTTTGGATGTAAAGCAAATGACCCCCAGGCGGGGCTACTTTTGAACCCAGAGATACGATTTAAATGGCTTTGATAGAGGGTCACTAGATATAACCACAAACCAAATATCTAAACTATCGGCATTCTAGTGTCTGAAAGCACACGTGTGAGTTTCATCGCTACCGTCAGTCTGACATTGTTATGATGATTCATCATATTTTTTTCTTTTTGTGTATGGTTGGGTTCGCATTATTGTCCGCACAAGGAAATTGCATCTGTCTTCTATTCCTTTGATATATTCCATCTTATGTTTCAATAGTATATTATCTTTTGTTAATGTCCATATCATTTTCTGTCCCTTTCTTATTCCTGTATTTATCTTGACCATTTTTTATTCATACTTGATCACTTTAACTCAGTGGAAGCAATCTTCTTTCAAAGAAGTACTTGTAATTCCTCTTCGTTTTAGCATATTTAATGATCTGGTCATTTAGGTAAGTCTTTCCAAGGCATAAAAGGTACATTTGTTCTAATATTTCTACCAATCATGAGCTGATTTGGTGAAAATCCTGTAGCAGAAGTACATGTAGATGCATTTCGGTAGGCTTGCAAATAACGTTCTGTTTGCTTCAAGATTCCTTAAGCAGTTTTATCACCTTGCGTTTCTGAGCCTAACAGTACTTACGTTTTGAATACTACATTGACGTTAATTTTGGTTTATAATTATTGTCCATATGTTTCATATTAGGAATGTAACAAAGAAAAATATCTTGCTGGGTTCTCAGTTTTAAAAAAATTTGACCTTTGATAATGAGAACAAACATTTAAAGAGAAATAATTTAAGTTAACAGTGAAACTGGTTTGGTGTAAATCTGTACATTCATGACAAAGTAGGGACAGAAAAGGATATTTTTGTTTGGTTTTCTCCATTTTGACACAATCTTGGACGCCATCTTGGATAACCATGGCAACAACATATCTGTACCTATCACACTCCGGGGGAACCCACATATGAAGTGCAAAATGCACTTCGCTGAAAATCATATGCGGAGCTCCCAGAACTCTATATGTGGATAAATTTAAAGGAAAAACAAGGTCGGTGATGTTACATTTTTACATTTTTCATATAACTAATTTTAAAAGAAGAATTGCAAAAAAACTCGAATGCTATTCGATCCTCAGATAAATTCCGCGTCTCTCCCTATATATATTGTTTCCTTGTACGTTTAATAATTATATGAAAAATGTAAAAATGTAGCATCACCTACCTTGCTTTTTCTTTTAATTTATCCACATATGGAGTTCCGGAAGCTCCGCATATGATTTTTACCGAAGTGCATTTTGCACTTCATATGCGGGTTCCCTCGGAGTGGCAGTGCCAAATATTTGTAAAACAACATTGCAGTTACAAAACTAAACTGGTAAAACTTGCCTCCTTTTGTAAAACTATTTTATCCCACTTCAAAAATTGACTCATTCTGCTAAATTTCTGGAACTTTATAAAGGTATTGCACAGAAATCTACATTTATATCTGTAATGTACAGAATTGTGTATTTGTTCCTTAAAATATCACATGTTTATTGTAACTAGGATATGACAAATGTACATGTTTATATGATCACATGCTTGTAATAAGCCTTGATCAGAAATAAAACTCGAAACTTGAAACTTGTAAATTTTGTCAGATTATTACTGTTGATGTGTTTCATATTAGGAATGTAACAAAGAAAAACGCCTTGCAAATGTGTCCAATATTCACAAAATTTAACATTTAGCCTTGAATTTGACCATGGATTTACAAACTTTACAATTGAAAATGGTCATGAGTAAATATTTGAAGACAACTTATGTAAAGTAAAGATAAAATAGATTTGATATCAATCTGTACATACCGGAAAAAGTAGTGGCAGATAAAGGGTATATTTGGTATTTTTCTCAATTATGGCGGCCTTTTTGGACGCCATCTTGGATTACTATGGCAACAAATTATCTAAGCCCAACAGTGCTAATTATTTGGAAAATGTATATCGTTGTATTTTTTGGTTAATATTTCACGTTGACATGTTTCATATTGGGAATGTAACAAAGAAAAACATCTCGCCGAATGTCTAACTTTTACCAAATTTGACCTTTGATCTTGAAATTGACCTTGACATCTATAACTAAAAAAGACCATGATTATAAATTTTAAAAGAGAACTTATGTGAAGTGAAAATAAAACAGATTTGGTGTTAATCTGTAGATACCGGAAAAAGTAGTGGCAGATAAAGTGTATATTTGGTATTTTTCTCAATTTTTGGCCGCCTTTTTGGACGCCGTCTTGGATTACTATGGCAACAAAATATCTATGGCAACAAAATATCTAAGCCTAACAGTGCTAATTATTTGGAAAATGTACATCGTTGTATTTTTTGATTAATAATTAATGTTGATATGTTTCATATTAGGAATGTAACAAAGATAAACATATCGCCGAATGTCCAATTTTTACAAAATTTGACCTTAAATCTTGAGTCTGACCTTGACTTCTATAACAAAAAATGACCATGATTACAAAAGATTTAAAGAGAACTAATTTGAAGTGAAAATAAAACAGATTTGGTGTTAATATGTACGTAAATGACAAAGTAGTAGCAAATAAAGGGTATATTTGGTTGTTTTCCCAATTTTGGCGACCTTTTTGGACGCCATCTTGAATTACCATGGCAACAACATATCTGAATTAAACAGTGCTAATTATTTAATAATATACATTGTTGTAAATTTTGGTGAATAATTAATGTTGATATATTTCATATAAGGAATGTAACATAGAAAAATATGTATCCGAATGTCCAATTTTCACAAAATTTGACCTTTGACCTTAAGTTTGACCTGGACCTCTATAACATAAAGTAACCCTGATTACAAATTTTAAAAGAGAACTAATGTGGAGTGAAAATAAACAGATTTGGTGTTAATATGTACATAAATGACAAAGTAGTAGCAAATAAAGGTATATTTGGTTGTTTTCTCAATTTTGGCGACCTTTTTGGACGCCATCTTGGATTACCATGGCAACAACATATCTGAACTAAACAGTGCTAATAGTTTTAATAATATACATTGTTGTAGATTTTGGTGAATAATTAATGTTGATATTTTTCATATAAGGAATGTAACATAGAAAAATATGTATCTGAATGTCCAATTTTCACAAAATTTGACCTTTGACCTTGAGTTTGACCTTGACCTCTATAACTTAAAATAACCCTGATTACAAATTTTTAAAGAGAAGTAATGTGAAGTGAAAATAAAACAGATTTGGTGTTAATCTGTTCATACACGACAAAGTAGTGACAGAAAAAGGTATATTTGCTTGTTTTCTACGTTATAGCGGCCATTTTGGACGCCATCTTGGATTTCTGTCGACTCCAACCATCTTGGTAAAAATGAACTTCCGTTTCGAATTGTCCAGAGCCTGCTGAACATTTTGATATATGACACTCATTGTTAGATTTTATAGTCAGGTTAGGTGTTCTCAACCACAGGGTATTTGCTACACTATATGCAGTTGAACTTTATGTGGTTAACAACTAACTCACGTCTTGTTCATACCAAATCTATTCAGTAACTGCACACATACAAAACATCACAAGGCGTCACGCACAAACTGGCGTCAATTACGTTACACATAACGTTACATAAATGCACGTTATTTCCGACAGTAATCTTGAGGTAGGCAATTAACAACCAGTTTCTTAGGTGTTGTGTCTGAAGTTTGTCCATACACAGTTTGAAAAGTATTAAGTTGAACATAATTTATTTCTCGAATAGCAGTCCGACTTTAGAAAGTCATATTGATACATATCTTCTACATGTAATGGATCATATGAGAACTAATGATGCCAAAGGATTGTATACAGGAATGGTCATGTTATATTTACAAAACTAAAGGTTTTGATACTGTTTATCATTTATCTTATGTAGTAGACTAATTCCAAATGTGCCTCAACATATTTATTGGTTTCTGTCTTATATGATAGGAAATAAAAAACTGTAATTGGCAACAATGTATTCTCTGAATGTAAACATGTTTTTCTGTGATGACAGCTTTGGTGAGTTTAATACATGTTAATACATTTACCTTTAGGCCTCCTTAGGTAGAAAGGGATGAAATTGTCGCCAGGAAAAAAACCCGAGAATAACGGTTGGAATATTTTAGCGCTGCACTCATATTACATAAACATATAAGTGTTCGTGTCAGTTTGTTTGTAGTCACCACACAAGTATTTCAGTGCCGAACTTAAACAGGATTACTATGGCTTTAATAGGCTATAATGTATTTAAAGTAACTAATCTAGCAATCTTTGCCGTTATCTTCGGGCAAAAAGCGTTTTAAGTGCAAACCAAACATTGGTCTGTTTAGGCCTGTATCGGAAAGTCAAATAAAAAACCTACCTGAAAGAAACATCTGTAGGACGAAATTGTGGAGTGTAACTATTCATATTAAAATATTCATATTTTGTTCAAAATATTGATAATGCAACTGCTAGTCCTTTATATGCAAATATAAATGTTTTAAATATATTTATAATGCAAATGCTCATAGTCCTTTAACTATTCATATTAAAATATTGATAATTTGAAATTAATAAATATTAATAATGTTTACATTCAGAGAATACATTGCTGTCAAAGGATAAATATATATAATTTAAATTATATATAGATCCTCTATAAACATTTTAAACAGAATGATCTGTCCCCACTTTTGCAAGTTGAATGCATACTTAACAGTTTTAGTAATCGCAAGCCTCTTGACGTCGCTTTTTATCCGTATGGTAGAGTAAAATTGAGTACACTTCATTCACATTTTTTTTAGTTTATACTAATTTATTTATTCTCGATTGTTCTTACAACTTATATTAATCGCTCTCGAGACTCATTCCAGATTGAATCAACCTCGAAGAGAGAGAGAGAGAATGTGGAATTATTTGTGTCTTGCCTAAGGGCGCTACCGACATGGCAATGGTAGGGAAACAGAAAACAGAGATTTTAGCTGTAACATGAGATGATGATCGGGATTCTTTTGTTAGCACAAGCCGACATTAGCACAATGACTTGCTACGAATAATAGACAATGACTATGCACAAGAACTATAACTTTAACTGTTTTCGCCGTTCTTTATAGATTATAGCTTAAAATCGTTTTCAGTTTTCGAAATATGTCTCTCAAAATGTAAATATTATATTGAACTAATATGCATATACACATATTATATCATAACGTATTATTGTTGTATATTATTCATATATCAAAGATCTCATTATATTCTAAAGTAATGTAGAATATGAAATGCGGTCAAAATCCGAGAAGGATATCACACACAAAAAACCTAACACTAATTATCTCAAGAAGACATTTAGTTACTCTAGTATGGAAATTTGGAACCAAATACCTGTTGATACAAGAATTTTATCTAGTGGCAATACGTTTAAAAATGGCTTAAAACATTTTTGCTTTAGACTTACAAATTGTAACTATGTTTTTGAAATCCACTTTATATTGAAAGTGAAATATGATCTTTTATGTCTGTCGTCGTGACTCTACATTTTTATGTAATCTTTATACTAGTTGGCGTGGTACGATAATCTTATTCATATTGTGTTGTTCATACTTGTTTGAAAAATTGTTTAAGATTTACCACCTATTAATGTTGCAGGAAAAACAAAAATTATAGTTTATATATTTAATTTACCGCGTTAGTACTTTAAACTTTTTTCAGAAAAATATATTTGGAAAGCTGTTTTAATCCAATTTCCCATACCCTCCTTTTTGTTTACCCCCCGGAACGTAGACACGTTGATCCTCAGCTTATAAAAATCGAAATCATTTATGACTTTTAGGAGCTTTACGACAACTGAAGTGTTTTGCAGACGTAAATTATTCAGTTGTCTGGCACGTAAACTCCGGGAGTGCATCAACCTTTGATAAACACTTCAAAACACAGTGAGGGTTAAATCAAAGCGCTGAAGACGCTGGATTTGTTTGTATATTCAAAATATATGTCCTTTGTTTTGTTGTGACGGCTATTTCAGTCTGTAATTATCATTAGTGAAGCCTATACCAGTTGGTAATAAGATATGAACAGAATGCAACAGTTATAAATCGTATTTTGGATCGTATTGTCTCTGTTTCTATTTCCGGTACACATAGACAGCGTACTCAATAAAATGTTTTCACCTACAGTTCTACTGTCTAAAATCAGACACTGATCGAGCAGCTAGTTAGTAGTTACGGCGCTTCGATAACACAAACGAGTAGGCAATAGCACCGAACAATAAGGGGGTCAATTCATTCTGCGGACCGACAAAGTAATAACGCGTATCTATAATGCCACAATATACATTTATAGAACGAATATGGTTCAGACCAGGAAGTAACGATGTTCAAATGTTTTTCTGCAGTCATTTTTATTTATTTATTATTTAGCAGTACATAGATCACAATTAACATATTCATAATAAGCACTATAAAACAATATTAACAATAAATAATGTAAATATTTATATAAGATCTACATAGGTTAAATTTAAGATGTTCAATAAAACACTCTAAAACATCATAGAAGTGAGATCAATTAAAAGCTAGCATAATTTCCAGTATAAACTAAGATAAAAATGTTTCAATTAATAGTTTACAATGCTGTTAAAATGTAAACTTGAATTATAAAAGAATCTTTAAGATGAAGAAAAAAGAAAAAAATATGTTAAAATATTGATCTATGGCTGCATGGATAACCCATTAAGCTCGAAAGCTTATATCCAATGGGGTCCAGTTTACATTGATATGTATTTTAACAAAATAGCTCATTCGATGCGTTTCAAGATAACGAGGCCTACAGTCGAATATAGGGTAAATTGCCTTCTACTTAAAACAATCGCCACCTATGAAATATAACAAATCGTTTAAACATCGACATTAACGTATCCTAACACCTGTTTTCTGCTCAAGGTGCTCACGCGTATTTCTTATACATGTAGGAACGCAGACTAGCTCGCGCTAGGTCCGCAGAATAAACATATCAGCAATAAGGAAAGTTATAATTACGTCCCTTGCCGCGCATTGAATAAAATTTATGAATGGATGGATATAATCGTAAAAAGAGAATGTGTAAACATGCACGTAAATATTCCTGGCTGTTCAAAATATTCCATTCTTTTAAATGACGAATGACGATCATGGTTAGACATTTTGTTGTCACAGAAACTCCAAAACATATGTTTTCTTTCCGCACAAGGTTTAAGAATGGCCGGCGGGTTAAGAAATCGGAACTATTTCTATAGGGTGTATATATATATAGTAAATCGTCCCTTATTTTTACGCATCATTGTAAAATAAAATACATCCGCGGTTCTTATTCGAAAACACTTTACTTTAGTTATGTTTACAAAATTTAGCTGATGCTGCATGAGTTTATAACATTATATATTTAAACAATACAACTTTCATGTCTGCAACGGCCATATGGTTTCAAATGAAGAATCATAATTTGGACGGTTAGTAAATTTGTTTGTTACACAAACAAATAAAAACATATAAGAAGTTATGTCTGTTATTGACAAATACAAATTAAGATACACATATTATGCGCCAATATTGAACTGGCACTCATGAATATTTCGTATGTGGTCGGTATGTGGTCGGTCATCTTCGGATAAAAATATAACAAATGATTGATATAAAATATCAATTTCGTAGTGTACCAGATATCGCATTCCGCAATGGTGTAGTGGATAAGGCATTTGACTACCAATCTAGCGTATGCAGGTTCGAGTCATGCTTGATTTTTTGTATTACCTTTTTTTTAATCGTTTTGTTGCATTAAATGTATTCACTATAGTCTTTGTTCAGCACGGGCTTTCAAGATTTTTTAATGACTATTTGAGCATTCTTTCTCCGTCGTCCTGCATACATTTGTATTTAGAACTGAAAATGCCGACGAGCAAATCATCTTGAAAAACAGATGCGATCTAAAGATAAGATAGCCTCGGCTAATATATCGAAGAACTTCGAAGAAAATGCCATGAATATCAATAGTAAGTATAAGTACATAAAAAATAAATACAGAAAACAAAGCAAAGTTAACCAACAATCACAGAATATATAAAAGCAAAAATGGTGCTTAAGACAGTGTCACAAATTAAATAGAAATAGCCATTCTCTTAAAAAAAAATAAAAGTATATGTGCAGGATTCGAACCCATGAAACCTTGTATACAAGTAAGGCATCTTACCATTACGCCACTGTCTCTGCGGTGTGAACTTTAGTCGGTCAAATGTATTTGTTCGATATGGTAATCAATTGAAACAACGAAAACACACCCGATCATAACCGAAGATATTGGCGAAGATTAATGAGTGCCAGGTAAATATTGTCGCACAATAACCAAAAGGGTTGATTTTTTTATATTTTTGCACAGGGTTATAACTATGGCATTGTTTATTATTCTAGGTAATAATTCACTGATTAATGTTTTATTTTAAATTTGATGGTCACTTTGAACGGTATTATCACTTTAATATGACAAAAGTTCAGCATTGAAACTTGCTGACTTACCCTCAAATAAAACTTGCGCAATATGTTAAAGAAAATAAAATACCTATATCAGTTTCGGATTGGACACAGTCATACAAAGAGGTAATAGCTTTTCTTATATAATTATAATAAAAATCTGCTATAAACAACTATAGGTTTTTGTAAGGTGTTTAGAAATGGTTCATTAAATTAACTTTCAGGGTGAAGAACATCATTAATAGTTATTCCATTCGATTATTGGTTAATGCTTTTCAGTGTTGATGCGATTGTATTACGACAGTTTATTTTTAAGACAGTGAATATGTTCGAGGCTTTTAAAGTGTACTTTAAAATGATGCTTTTTTCAAGTGGATGCATTGATTTTGTAGTTGTCTTTTCTTAAATCCATTTCATTTTCATCCTAAAAGAGTTTACAAATTTATGGTGCCATAAGACAATTTATTTCGGATTCTCATAGTTATCTCATTAAAAGGCATCTATATTTATTTTGAAAACTGATTTGCCTTAAAATGATTTTTTGATCAAGTTTCAATTTAGATATTTTAACTATATTGATATTGTCTGTTCATTATTCACATGAAACGGCTTATAATAAAGAGATGTATTTTGCATGCTTAAAGCTTTAAATATTTGGCTAAATTATACTTTACAACTGGAACCGTAGATTATGTCTGTACGTCTTTCGGTATATTATTTGTGTATAAAATGTTAATAACTGTAATAATAATAATAATAATAATAATAATAATAATAATAAAAACAACATTTGTCGTTAAAGTCTGAAAAAGACCATGCTTGATTTACTTATAGATTATCGTTCGTTACCGTCTAGAAATCATAATAAGATACATCTGTCCTCAAAGGTACTAGCTTGATACTGATATCCGATTTTGTGATTTTTTTAAGATGTAGGTAAGGTTTCCTGAAGTAATGTCAAGAGAAATCTATTCTGACTGAATCCCAGACACGTTTTAAAAACAAATATTACATGTAGCTGTTTAAAATGATTAAAAAAAAATAAAAGTGTACCTATAAATATTATATCAGAAAAATAAGTATGATATATGTGCTACGAGGTCCGATTAAAACTTAACCGTTTGTGAATTGTACATAAACAAAAACTATCGTAAAATGTTACTTAATTTAGAGAAATCTCCATTCAGTCAAGCTGTTGTTACTTTTGAAACGTTAAACGGGATAAAACATGTACTCGGCTCGAGACGCTTACATCAAATATATAACTATACGGCTCGATAGCGATACTTATGGTTGCGGTATCATTATAAGAAGTATGCAGTGGATCTTTCATTACATATCTAAGGATCAGAATGTATATATGTGGAATTTTGTTTGTAAACGTGCATATTTCTATATTATATTATTCAAAAAGTGTAAGTTTACTGATTTGACATTGTCAAAGTTATCGCAAAAGTTGGGGACAAGTTGTTATTGACGATTCATTTTTTTTTATTATGTCGTTTCATTGAATAAAAATTATTTAAATTTAACCAAAGTATTCACCTGAAACAATGATGAAATATTTCATCGCTATGAAAATGAAAATATCAAGTTTGATAATAATCAACATTTTCTTAAAATTCGATCCCATAATTAATTAATAACAAAAAGGCGCTCCTACGCAGTAAACTTTCCTAGTTTGGTTTCAAGCGTAGTGCATTGAAACTATTGGATCCCTGAATTTTTATTAGACGGGTTCGACAAGTACAAAACAAAAACCACGGGTTCACGGTGGTAAGAGGGTTTTCAGGGAATTTACATCAAGGCTGAAATGTTTTCCAATTTTAGGTCTTCAGAATCTTTTGCGCCGACTTGATGCTGTGCATCAATGTTTTCTTGTTACTGTATTGATATTTGGTCTTGTCAAAGTGTTGTTAGCTAACTGAATTCATTTTTTACCAGTCTAGGGTCATTAAATTAAGAAGTTCAATACCATCTTGTACAAAAATAACTTGATTTAAACTAGTTAACTGAAATACACTGAAGATTGCCGAAAACAGGTGATGTAGATTTTTTTTAAAAGGCTGAAAAAAATAACACAACCAAACACTAATTTTATCGAAATTTATTGTCCGCGTGTTCAAGTTCGGTTATAGCTCTTTAAATATAAAGAGCACCATTCGTTTCCGCGCTTTTTATCAGCGAGTACGGGAGGGAAACTTCATGGTACCTCTAGTAATAATAGAAGATGCGCATATTGTCTGCACTTCCCACATGTGATTATATTTCACAGAGTTTCTGTTTCAGTATTTTGCTGTAAATTATTAATTAAATAAGCAAATTCTTGTTCGCTCCATTTCTCTGCAGTCGGTGATTGGAATTTATCAGTACTTCATTGGTAGTTTTACTACTTAAATAAGATGCTCATATTCTCAGCATGTCCCAGTATGGATATGAATTATATCTCTTCATTTTATTTTTTATCTTACGCTATTTCTCAGCACTCTGTGATTGGAGTTTGACAGCATTTCATATGAACCTTTACACTAAATGTGTATATTATCAGCATGTTCCAGCATGATTATTAATTACCTCCCATTACTTTTATTTATGTTTTACTGTACATCATTTCTGAGCATTCAGTGATTGGATTTATGGCAAATTTCCATGGGAACCTTTACTACTTAAAGAAAAATTATCAGCATGTTCCAGCATTCTTATGGATTACTCCCCCCCCCCCCCCACACACACACCCACCGACCCGTCTCTCACTCCCACTTTCTATTTGATTAAAAAGAACGAAGCTGTTGTTGTTGTTGTTTTAGTTTAACGTCCGTTCCAACATTGGTCATTTTAACAGGCTGGCTGATTACTTTACAATCGTGCCTGGATAGAACCGTAAGAAACTGCAAACTTTCTAACTTAAAGAGACATGGTCGATAGAAGGGCATGAACCATGTCCCTCAGTCTTTGAGAGGTTACAGTGATCTCAAGTCAGCGACTCCAAACACTCGCCTGTAGTGTAAAGAATGATGCAAGTCCAGCATTGAAGAACTATACCTGTTATTTTCCATTTTCTTAATTGTCTCCCTTAATAAAAGTGTCTCTTCTATTTATTATTTCATGTAATGATTTTGCTTCCACTCTTACGGTGTGGTGCTTCGGGAAGCATCCCTCTTTTCTTACATATTACTTGATTCAAATCAAATTAATATCAGCAAAGATCTGCAACTATACAATTTGCAATAGCTTGCAACAGACCATTTTTTTAAAAAATACGGCATCAGATTAGTTGTCGGTAATACGCTGCAGATCAAATATCTATTTTAACATGACAGTTTTGACAAGGTCAGAGTGTTTTGCAATGATTTAAGAAAAAATACTAACAAGCACTTTAAAATCAACTTTGTAAATATATCGTACATACTTTTTTTCCAGTTATTCCAGATTTGACGAAGACATACAATGGGTGCTCAGTAAGTTTTTAAAAAATTGCTGTCTAAAGATTTTTTTGTGGCACAACGTTGATATTTTCAATAAATGTACGATTACAAATGCAAGCCACATTTCGTTTAGGATGATGTGACAATGATTTAATAGATACATGCTCGCACAAAGTTTACAATCCTTGCATAAAAGGGTAGAGAATTGGTGCTTGCCAATTTTGAAAATATTTAACAATGACATTATCCAACAAACTTACACAGTAACAGTTGATTCATTTGCTGCATCATTGTTCAATTATGTTTTGCATTTACATCTTCAGTCATAGTTGGGATCGTTATAATGCAGTCGCTTTGTTTCACAGGACGATTTAGTTTAGATATATCTTCGTAAGCTAGGAAATAGTTTTTAATGAGATATTACTTATGTCTATTAAAGAATTCTCCCAAAATCATATTCGTTGTTCTTATCTCTTAGTGTAGAAGACATATCTCTGTCCTATCAAGACATCTCCTCTCCTCATAAATATATCTATACAAAACACAAAGATGTCTCTCAAATGCACATGAATATCTTTCTTTTAGATTCTGTCATGAGCACGCGGTTCAGATCGAAATATCCATTACCGAGTGTGACTGTTTTGGCGGGAACGAGAATCTGCTGAGTTCCCACAAAACAGTCACCCGTGATGACGTATATTTCCATCTGAACCAAATGTCTCATGATAGAAACTTTTTCTTACATACCGTCTTGTACAAAATAGATTGATAAATGCAAACTGACCTAAATGATGCATGATCATATAAAAACATAGGATATACAGATGCTGTGTTTGGGAAAGTGACGTCACAATATTTATAACGTTACGTCACTAGTAATTCACGAGAGTCATCTCACACACACACGCATGCACGCACGCACGCACACATATACAGAGAGAGAGAGAGAGAGAGAGAGAGAGAGAGAGGGAGAGAGAGAGAGAGAGAGAGTGATATTTGTTATATAGTACAATCAACCTGAAACAATTTAAATCTTCTTGATCTACCATGTTTTTTTTGGAAAGGAAGTTACACTTATCTGATTTAAATATTATACTGTATCAGATCTTAGTTATTTTATTACTAACAGTACAACATTAAATTATATGCACGGAAATCAACCGCGACATAAGAAAATCGACCTTGAGAACATAACTCTGATATTTAGTGATTTAAATTTGAAATTACTTGTCATGGCCTTATTACATTTTACTCCAATGACACACCTTAAATGAAAACAAATGTAAAGTTGGAGTCAGAATACTTATTATGACGGTCATGCTGGTTTACCCTGTAGATGATCGAGCCCTATTAGAGTAAAAAGCTGAAAGTTTTTTGCTTGGAGTTTTAATAAAACATTATCATCTAGCCTGGTAGCGAGGCTAATAGCATAATAAAACATAATTGCTCTACTCTTTGTATATAGAGACACAATCGCGAGTCATGTTAGAATACAAAATACATACGCCTCCTCGAAATAACGTAATTATTCTCGTAAAAAGTACTCTTATCTATTATTTGTTTTAAGTTCACTTCCTCGAAAAGCCCTACCTTTGGTACATACATATCCTATTCACTCTCATATGTTTTTTCGTTGATATGCTTTCATGACTTATATTTTCATCCTTCAGGGATTGTTATTCGTTCTAGGGTGATGTGGGGCTCGTTTTTGGGAGGCTGCGTTTTTGATACGTGGCATTCCCTGTTTGATATTTTTTTTTTTTTTTTTTTTTTTTCTTTGGGTCAGTTGCACTGATTCGGTGCGGACAGAATAGCACAGGCGCATGTACCTACCGAATTATGTTTAGTCGCCTTCTTACTTGTCTATGCAAGATATAGGTGTACAAATATTGTCTTAAAATATACTTGCTCTGTTAATATGTTTAAAATTTCAGGACTTCGATGACGATTTTAGATGATGCCTATCAGCACTTTTATACAGCGATTGACAGTATCATTGTTGATTTATGCCAGTGGATATACGACCAATTAGTGCTTTTACTGAAGAAATTTTGGGAAGGCATCAGATCTCTCTACAAAAGATTTCAAAACATAAAAGCTAAAGCGTATGTATACTCACTAGGCAGTTACACAAAATATAAACAGTCGAGTATTTCACATTTGTCAGCATTATATCTATCTATTTTTGTAGTGTCGCTCTTACGTTGTCACTTGCATGTGTTTCAACATGTCAGTTTATCTAAGACGGACGTGTTAAATGATGCGTTTTCTTAAAAACATTTAAGTTTATTTGTTTTACCTTCAAAATCGCCTTTTGAACATACGAGACCGTGAATTCATAATTTTCAGGATAGGCGAATCAATACCTCTTAACAGACCTGTCAAATTATTTCAAAATCCATCGAACCATTCCTGAGTTCAACAATTCTGCTATATGTATATGTTAAGTTCGATTGAAATTTAAATGTCTCGATTTTGCATGTAATGTGAACGAACCGTTTCAGACAAAGCAGAACAATATTTCTATTATCGATTATGTAAGTTAAAATATTAGGAAGGCAATTGCAATTGTAAGTCTCTTTTATACGCCCGAAGGTACGTATTATGGGAACACCTGCGGCGGGCGGGCGACGTCAATACATGTTGTCCGCTCCCTAGGTCAAGCAGTTTTCATTTGATATTCACCAAACTTGCTGAACATGTTTGTGGGCATTATGTCTCGGCCAAGGACGATAACCAGCCAAATCGCTCAAAACACTTTTGGATTATGGCCCTTAAATTATCAAAAATTGGTCAACTTAGTCTTGTCCACTCTATACGTCAAACAGTTTTCATATGTTCTTCACATAACTTGGCGAAGATCTGTGTGGGCATAATGTTTAGGCCAAGTTCGATAACCAGCAAAATCGCCCAAGGTACTTTTGGACTATCGCCCTTTAATTTTTGAAAAATGATGCAATTAGCCTTTTCCGCTCTATAGTTCAAACATGCAGGTGAATTAGTCTTGTCCTCTCTATTGTACAAACATGTTTTACAAAACTTTTGAACAACCAGATACTGAGTTATGCCTCTCTGACGGGCGTATTTTGTGACAGTTGGGCACTCGTGTTATCACCGCTTATCTACCTTCTTCTGAAACATTGTACACGTCTGTGAATTACAAAATAGACGTCGGTTGTGCCAAAAAAGGATGATAAATGTTATGCCATAAAATTAAGCATATAAGAACGTATGTTCCAGAAAGAGTATGAAAACGTAAGAGATCTCATAAATGATATTTTAATTTTTTATTGATGACAGATTAGCCTTCACACTATAATAGAATTTTGACCCGTGAGCTCTGATCTATTACAGAATATATAAATATAAAAGTGCAGTCACGGTTCAATGTATAAAATCTTACTATAAAACACGTTTTTTCCGACATTGCTCAGTTAACAGACCATTGTTGGGCAGTTAACAGACCATTGTTGGGTAACTAAGCCATAAAAATTTCAATGACGTCCGTCCGTATACTGGCCGACTAGAATATGCATTTCAATATTGGTTTAAACAGTGTAACAAAAATATAGTTATAGTTATAGCTTATAGTTTTAAAAGGCGTTAGATATTACTGCAATGTAGGCAATTGATATGTACGTGACGTAAAAATGAAAAGCGAAGGCCTAGTATAAGAAAAGGTGACAATCTGTCATTACTACAGCTGTGAACATACACCAACTATGAACACCCTTAAAGCTGGCTTTAGTTGACAGATTGTAGTTATTTACAGGTTTCTTCTTAAGGTAGTACAGTGTATATTCCATGTTTGTCTGCTTTAAAAGGTGGTCTAACTTTTGAGGTGGTCTTTGTCATAGGGTATACTGTACCCTGGAAAAAGTGTACTGTTAGATCATCACAGTACCTTTTCTGGAAACAATGTAATCTTCTGGGGTATTATTGTTAAACATTTTCATCCCATAAATAATAACACTAGCGAGATCTTGTCATTTTTATTAGTAAGTATCAAAGTGCTTAAGTGACCCGTATTTTCTTACATATTTATATGCTGTGCTTATAATCTTTTAAGGTTTATGGTAAACCGCTGCTAGTGTTGCACCTCACTTAAAGCTTGTGATATGATTTAATAAATACAGAAATTTATAATAAGTGTATTTGAGAAAGTTAAAAATTTGTATCACTTATATTCACTTACGTATAATTTAGATTTCAACTATAACTTCCAGATCTTCAGTGATTTATACACTATGCGTGTGTATTATATAATGAAATGTACATTGCATTTAGTAAATCGTCAAGAGAAAAAGATAAAGTGAGCGGGCTCCTTAAAGAAGGATTGGATGACTCGTGCGAAAGCCTTAAGGAAAAGTTTAGCAGTTGCACAGACCTTTCAGCAGAAACCAGGAGGGCATGTTTGATAGAAGTCGACAACTTCAAGCAGCAAGTTGCAGCATCAGCCTAGGCAACCGATGTCAACCAATAATATTTTGAGTTTTGAAATACTGATTGAACAAACATACAACTTTCAAATAAGCATTTTTTACTGTAAGTTTTCTAAATCCATGGTATTGATGGCTCAACAATTGCATTTTGTCAGAATTTTTTTTATCTGTCAACAGTGTTTTTAGAATTACACTGCTGTGACCAAATGTATAAAAAATAATTGTTACGCCTATAGCAAATATATAATCAATAAAAGATCGATAAAATATCTCTTCTGAAGTATTTTATTTTGCAAAAACACATTTCCTGAAATTTCTTAACTGAGTAACAGAAGAAAAGATATTTATTTTATGCTTTTCAGTGAAATACAGAGATATATCAGTGAAATAAAATTGATATTTCACTGTTTCAAAGCGGTGAACATATCAAAATCTCCAACCCGGATTGACGTCAAAAGGTATACTGAGCGTAAAAGATACACATTTCCATTTAAGCAAATGGGTTCTCCCGCGACTATATAATTAGTTTTCTCACTGACTATGACGTAAAATGCTACCTTACCTAAGGCCGAGGGATATTGTTTTGGCGATGTCTTTCTTTCCAACCGTCCGTCCGGATCCATAACTAAGGAGCAAATGGATAGAATTTCATGAGACGTAAAATTAGTATACAAACGCATAATGCTGCGACGCACGCACATATTTCTTAAGGATTGTCTATATCTCCAGAATTGTTGCCCTTTAATGATTTTTCAATATAAAAACTTTAAATTGTATTTCTCTGAAACCGGTTTTCAAAATTTAATTGTAATTTGCTCAAATAATCTACATGAAATGATCACTCTTTTCTAATATCCACCCCTACAGCCCCTGCCCCCTACTCATCCACGGGGGACCAAATATTTAAAAAAGCATTTCTTTTCACAAGTAATCAACTTTGTAGTTTCTAAAAATCGAAACTTTAGAAAAAAAATTTTTTTTGAAACTAGGCCCTTAAGTTGGTGTAGACCTTTTCTCACATATTGTATATAGAAACTTGATACATTTTGTTTTCTGAAACTAATAGTGCTGATTTAATTTAACTTACATCAACTGAATTCTGCATGACTGTAAGATGCAGAAAAAAGAATTTCACAGGGGAGATAAGACCACAATGAGTTGGATATTTTAAAAATGCTACTTTTTTTAAAAGGTTTGTCAGAATTTGATAATATTTGGCACAAGTAATCAACTTTGTAGTCTCTAACAATTGAAAATTTATTAAGTTGAATTTATAGAAATGAAGCCCTTAAGGGGGTGTAGTGCTTTTCTTACATATTCTTTATAGAAACTTCTTATTGCCTGAAACTAGTAGTACTAATTCAATGTTGCTGACATACAACAATTAAGTTCTTTATGACTGTAACTTGCAGAAACAAATTATCCAATCAAAGATGAGGCCCCGGTGAGGTGGTGAAACCAATACATTTTCCAGTTGATTTGCTTCATTCGGCGGGGGATTAAATTCACTGAATTTGATTGTTCAGTGTTAAAGTAGACTCTTGTTACAGATTGAAACGACCTGTAAATCTTACCCAGACAAAAGTCACAATATTTAGAAACATTATTTAAATTTCATATACCAAAATGTGAATGAAAAATAGAAACGCAATTTATCTTATGCTTTTCAGTGAAATACTGAAATATATCAGTGATAAAAAATTGATATTTTACTGTTTCAAAGCAGTGAAAATATCAAAAATCTTCAATTCAGATTGACGTCACAAAATAAGGAAATAAGGCGAAAGGATTGCCGTACACCATGACGTCGTTAAAATGACGTTTCCAGCGGTTTTCGACATTTTATTGAAATAAACTCAACAAAAGTAGAGGTTTACACATAAAATCAACAGAAAAAATGTTTATATCGGTGCAATATCAAGTTAATTTCAGTCGTGAACATATCACTTTTTGTGCCCACTCGGTGAAATTATAACGTGATATTACACCGAAATAAACAATTATCTTCTATATAAATACGAGATAGCATGTTAAGTTGACAGACTCTTGAATAAATACTTAAAACGAACGCGGACCTCTTTAGATATTCAGATTTACAGCCAAAACAGTAACGTTATTTATTCGATTATTGGTTTGGCAAATTGAAAATTACCCCTTTGAAGTTTAAGCATTTATACCGAAAAGGTCACGCGGTTTTTGTAAATGTTAACTGGGTATAAAAGCTATAATGTAAACAGTTTTGGATAGCTCGTAAGAATAAATTGCACAGCTCAACACGGCTTTAACTTAATATAAGTATCTGTTGTACAGACAACTTTATAAAAACAGATGCATGTGTATGCAAATAAAAACAACAAAACGGGGCATCCAAGATTAAGAATCCATTATATGAATGAGGGTTTTACGTAGTATAGGCTGACGGGACTATATGACTTCCCTCCGTCAGTCCATTTGTCTCTCTTCCTGTCTATCCGTCTGGTGAAACTGAATCACATGATGACTGAAAAAGTACTAGAGCTAGTTTCATGGAACATGCCATGTAGCCAATCATATATAAATTATAAAACTAAAACTAAGACTAAAATTATGGTTTCTATGGTGTCAAAAATAGTAAAACACCGCCTACATTCTGGATCCTGCAATAACTCGAATACCGATAGAGTTAGGTCTGTAAATTCAACGATGTGAATGAGAGCAGCAAGGACATAATGCTTACCATTTAATTCGTCTGTTGTTCGTTCGTCCTAGTCATGGTGTATGGAAAGCAGTGATGACTTTTGCTTATTGTTGCCACCTACAGATTGATATCTAAACAATTAGTTTGAATTTTGACCTGTCCTTTCTAAGAGGGAGTATGCGCATATAGTTTTTGATAAAGCTTTTGTTTTGAGAACTATTCCTGTTCCTTTTTCCAGAACATATTTTAGCGGAAGGTCGCGAAAAAATTTTTTGTAAATAATTTTAGTTTCCTGTATCGTTTATCACTTTTGTGAACAAAACCTAAAAGAAACTATAAATACATGAATACATAGCTTATTTTGCCCCCTTTCAGTCATGTTTATAAGGAATCAAAATGATTTTAACAATCTTTTTCAAAAAGAAAGACAAAAAAATTTGCAATGGAACTTCATGAAATTTGGGCAAAATGGCTGCCTTAAAAATCTATGTCAGATTCGAACATAGGTCATCTGGGGTTAAAAACTGTCATCAGGTCAAATCATAGAAGAACATTGTGTTCGCAACAAAGGTTGCATTTTTCATTGGATCTTCATGAAACTTGGCCAGAATGATTATCTTGATGAAATCTAGTCGAGTTCGATTATGGATCATCTGAGGTCAAAACTAGGCCACCCGGTCAAATCATAAAAGACGCATTTTTAACCGGAACTTTATGAAATTTGGTCAAAATGGATGTCTTGATATAATCTAGGTCGATATGGGTTATCTTGGGTTAAAAACTAGACCAACTGGTGATCTCATAGCAAAACCTTGTGTATACCACATAGGTGACATTAACAACTAAATCAGAGTGACAATTGGTCAGAATACGGTGAGAATGTTTGTCTCAGTAATTTCTAGACCAAGTTCGAATCTGGGTCATCTGGGGTCGAAACTTAGTCACATAGTCAAATGAAAGGAAACGTTTGTTACCACTTTAGAAGCTACATTAACTATCCATAATTCATGAAAATTTGTCTGAATGTTTGTCCAAATGATTTCTTTGTCAAATTTGAAAATGGGTTACTTGGGGTCAAAAACTAGGTAACTACAACAACTCAAATTAAAACCTTTTAACAATCTGGAGGCCACATTTAATACCTAATCGTCATGAAATTTGGTCGGAGTGTCCGTGTGGATCCCCTGGGAGTAGAAACTAAATCACCAGGTTAATTCCAAGGAATTTGGAAGTCACACTTTATAAGCAATCATCAGTATTTTTGTGAGATTTGAGATCAAATAATAAGCTAATTCCCGGAAAGTTTTTTTCCCTGCACTCCGTGAATAGGTGACATAATATTTCTCTCTCTGACTTAAACAGGTTACATATGCCATCAGATAAATGCATTAAATTTAATTTGTGTTTTGTGATTACTGCATTATGAATTATTTTCCACTGAAATTCTTTTGCTTGCATTAAGCAATATGCTGTGTGAACATTTAACCAGGTACTATTCCAGCAAAAAGTATTATCTAAATTAAGTTTTATTGACCATTTCGCTTCTGTTGATTTTCACGAGGGATGCTTTGTTTTGAAATTAACCAGTTCTGTACCCGGTTTGTCTGAACCCTAATTTAGTTAATAATGAAAGTTCCGGACTGTTCATCCCAATATCGTTAACTTGTGTTATGTTGCTTAATAAAAACCGTTTAAATTAACGGCTTCTGTCTATGGTGTGATTACCAAAAAGATAGATCACTTATAATAATTTATTTTCATCAAATTATTTTAATTATTGTTTGTTGATAATTCCGCATTTTCTTATTCTATACCATGTTCCTGGACCTTATTAACCTGGCATAACGCAGGCGGAGATAACAAAATGTTTTTTTTTAAACAAATGTTCATTCTTTCATATAGTGACAATGGCTGCTTCACTGAATAAATAACATCCGAATCGATAGCAGTCAGGCGCACTGTTTGTAAATTTTATAACAGAACGTAGTTACGACGGCATAATATTTATGGATTTGCTGTCTTTAAAACGACATGAAAATATAATAAATTGGTCTAAAATCAAACACATTACTTTCCAAGATTTAGATGTCTGAAAAATAAGCCATTTTCAAAAACCTAAAATGTATTAAAAAAAATCATCTAACCTATTTAACCGATTTAAGGTGCCCGTGACATGTGATACGTTTTTTTATTTCGTAATTACGAAATACATTTCGTAAAAATGAAATAAGATTTCGTAAAAACGAAATAAGATTTCGTAAAAACGAATTAAGATTTCGTAAAGACGAAATAAGATTACGAAATAACATTTCGTAATTTCGAAATGTTATTTCGTTTTAACGAAATGTATCTATTTCGTTTTAACGAAATCTTATTTCGTTTTTACGAAATAAAAAAATGTATCGCATGTCAACACGCGGACACCGTACCAATACGTTTTGTTTTGTTTCTTTTTTCCTGGTCCTGATTTTATGCTCAAACGTTTTCAGTATAATATTCAAATAGTTTACATATTTTTTATAAACTGTGTCCAGCAAGTTTTTTATGGGCATTTAAAATTACTTTCTAACGCAGTACCGATGTAACGTCGTTTCTGATTTGTGACGTCGTTTATACGACTATTAAATAACGTATATATAGTCGCAAAACTCGAACAGCGTTTTAATTATCGCATTTAGACACATTGTGCGTTAGAAAAGGGATAACTATTTAGTGATTTTGACATTTGCGACCGTATATACGGTTTTAATGGTCGCAAACAGTTTTAACAGCTCCGGCTAACGCCGTCGCCGTTAAAAATATTTGCAACCATTAAAAACCGAATATACAGTCGCAAATATCAAAATTACAAAACAGTTATTCCTATAATATACAGTCGCAAATATCAAAATTACAAAACAGTTATTCCTATAATATACAGTCGCAAATATCAAAATTACAAAACAGTTATTCCTATAATATACAGTCGCAAATATCAAAATGACAAAACAGTTGTTCCTATATTAAGCTATACCACGTTTGCTTTTCTTACGTACGCTAAAATCAAGGATGAAACACCTTTTTAAAATCACGAAAAAAACTTCTTAAATACGTGATTATAACAGGAAGCAATATCATCTTATTTAAGTAAGCCGTACGATCTGATAAAAAGCTTACCGTAGATCGTGGTAAACTTCAATAAGGGTTGTCCAATAATTCAAATAGTTTTGAAAATGCGTCGGAGAGCCCTATCTATAAATAAGAAATATCTTTATAAAAGATAAACGGCGTTGAGCTGATTGTTACCCGAGATCTGCACCTGCAGCCAGTAATCATCTTTTCAGTTCACACGAACCCTAAAAATAACATGTAGCAGAGTATGAATTTACGCATTCATTCATAAAAGTGATTTGTTCTGACGTCATTTACGGGGAATGCCAACTGAGATAACCTGATCCCTGGACTTCGTTCAGGCTGACCCTGTCACTTCTTGCAATTTTTTTGTATTGTCAACCGCATTTCAGTCATATTTACAGGCGGACATTTTAAGTTTATATCTAAACATCGTTCTAGGAAAAGTTGTCAACGGTTTTAGATCTGTAGTTACATCATTCATCAATGAAAGGATCACTTGATCAAGATAAACACATGCGCCACCATGTGTGATTTAAATTCCAGAAGACTGTATAGCAGAATACATTTTTAGATCATATTCATTATCCAAACATGCATTGAATACACTTCTATCGGTTCTTCTAAGTACCAAGTAGGGATGATAATTGCTCTTTCTAAATCTAAAGAGGTCCTATAAAACCTTTTAAAAAAAAACTTCAACTGTTCCCGTATATTTTCAGTAGACGATATGCCATCAAAAGAACAAATCATATGGTCTGCCGAGTAGAAAGCCTCCATTCAAAAAAGTTCATTACATTCATCGCGCATTTACTCGTAACATTTGATTGGTCCCAAAAGTAGGTCAAAATCCAGGTTATTCAGCTAACGCCGAAAAAAACAACAACAGGTGAATAAAATCTTTCTTCAAATTAAAACGATATGCTATAGATCATGAGTAAACAATCGCGCAGATAAGACACGTAGTCTAGTCCCTGAAGGTATGTGTGAACTTTTTGTCCAGTGAGTTTCTTGGTATATTTGTGTAGAAGGATTGCTAAAGTTCAATTTTAGCAAAGGTGGACAGTTGACATAATGTCAGTTTTAATGGAAACCAAGATGGCGTCCAAGATGGCCGCCATTTCATAAGCTTGTGACTCGTATAACTGTAACGATAATAACTATAAAATGCTAACCAAAATGTATTTAAATGTAAGTGGTAATTTATGTATTGTCCAAGGGCAGTGCAGGTCACAGGCTAAGTTGAACTCGTATGGGATGAAGGAAAAGACAAACAAATGTTTGAATGAAAACAGGGCATTTATTAAAATGCCATAAATAACAATTGTTTCAAATAGGGAAAACATATACTAGTAAACAACAAAGCATAAATGTTTACTTGAAATCCCATAACTGGGTGGCAAAAAACCGCATATACTAGTACAACAAAAAAAATTAAAAACAAAACCAAAAGGCATAAATGTTCCATACATAATGAGGTTATGACTACAAATACTCGGAAAAAATAAAAAATTACATAAAGAGTTTAAGGGTTATCAATACCAATCCTCGAAAAAAAAAAGAGAAAAATATACATAAAGAGTTTAATGTGAAGGAATCTAAACTGACCTGGGAACTGAAAGTAGAGGAGGAGTGGGTGGAGGTGGAAAATGAAAAATTGGCGAGGGAACTTCCCATGCCAAAAATGTAAACAAGAATGGCTAGCTAGCCTGACGATTGGTTGAATACCATCACGTGACAAAACACTGCACGCTGATTGGAGCTTTACTATTTTTAGTCTAGGCTAAAAACTATGATGGTTACGAAACACTACCGGAATTGTGTACAATGACATAAAGCCTTTTATGTTTGCATAAAATATCATTTATGTATTGTCCAAGGGCAGTGCAGGTCACAGGCTAAGTTGAACTCGTATGGGATGAAGGAAAAGACAAACAAATGTTTGAATGAAAACAGGGCATTTATTAAAATACCATAAATAACAAATGTTTCAAATAGGGAAAACATATACTAGTAAACAACAAAGCATAAATGTTTACTTGAAATCCCATAACTGGGTGGCAAAAAACCGCCAGAAGGAGAAAACCGCCGCCCAGGGAGACTAGACTGGGACCTTAACACGAGTTCAATAACCTGAGTGTAACTACTGGCATTATATAGGACGGACAACAAGTGGTAAACGTTATTACTGAACATAACGACCCCTGTTGAGGTAATCAAAATTTAGATTGACAAGCACAGCGAGTGGACTGTCTTGTTTGGGAACGGATACTGTATCTGCGGCCTAGAACCATCAGATTTCTATATACTAGAGATAAAATTCAGTGCTGCTGCGGCCGAGAACCGTCATATAGCATTTTAGACACGACAAAGTAGACATAACAATAAGCTAGTGCTGCTGCTGCCTTAAACGTGCAGAGAGTATTGAACATGACAATATATCAAAATAAGTGCTACGGCTTTAAACCGTCAGATAGCATTGAAGCATGACAAGGTATCAAAATAAGTGCTGCTGCGGCCTTAAACCGTCAGAGAGCATTAAACATGACAAGATATCAAAATAAGTGCTGCTGCGGCCTTAAACCGTCAGAGAGCATTAACATGACAAGATATTAAACATGACAAGATATAAAAGAAGTGCTGCTGCGGCCTTAAACCGTCAGATAGCATTAAACATGACAAGATATCAAAATAAGTGCTGCTGCGGCCTTAAACCGTCAGATAGCAGTCAACATGACAAGATATCACAATAAGTGCTGCGGCGGTCTTAAACCGTCAGATAGCATTAAAAATGCCAAGATAAAAAATAGTTGCTGCTGCGGCCTTAAACCGTCAGATAGCAGTCAACATGACAAGATATCAAAATAAGTGTTGCTGCTGCCTTAAACCGTCAGATAGGATTAAAACATGACTAGATAAAAAATAATTGCTGCTGCGGCCTTAAACCGTCAGGGAGCGTGAAACATGACTAGACCTAACAATAAGTGTTGCTGCAGCCGTAAACAGGCAGATAGCATGAAACATAACAAGACATAAAATATAAGTGCTGCTGCGGCCTTACACCGTCAGATAGCATGAAACACAACAAGATATAAAAATAAGTGTTGCTGCTCTCAAATCTGTAGCCTTACACTGACAGATTGAGTTGTACATGTGAGTAACATATAAACATCGCATGCAGCGCTGTCCTATAACTTAAATCAAAAGAAAACATATAAATAAATCGGTGGCTTGGCACCGGCAGATGTAAATGAACAAAATAGGCACAGAGAAAAACATACTGCGGCCTTGTACCGTCAGATATCATATGCAAAGTTTGTGTTTTTGTATTTTTTAAATATGAACAGGCAATGTCATTCAGTTTGGGTTTGTGGTGACAAAGTTCATTATTCAGTTTGCAAATAACGGTGTGAAATTTAATGAAGTAGTAGCCGAGTAACCGGGTTAAAGGTATTACTATTGTCTGTAACAAACTAAGAGTCTTGCACTGGAAGCGCAGGGGTACGGATGTATTTTAGGTAAGCTGAAGACTTCCAGCGGCCTAATTTTTTAATTTGAGCGATGGACATATTATTGCGGTGTGCATGTGTAGCACCACCGATGCGAAAGGAGTGGGAAGTGAACCGAGTTAAGTCCAAATGAGATGCAATTACGCAAGCTCGCAGGACCGACCTGAAAAAAGCGGTACTGACTGAAAGGCCTGAACGAAATCTGAATAACGGACCCTGTCCCTGTGGAGAAACTTTCCAGTAACGTAACAAAGCATGTACAGGACATAACCTTCTGCATGTTTGTCTGGACAGTGGAATGATCGCTGTCTGACCTTGCGAGTGTTTGTAATGTCGTAAAGTTACTGAGATAGAGGATACGGTGGTCAGGTGGTAATGAAAAGAAATGTCATGCCGATTGATGACATTTTGAGAGCCTTTAGGGGATTTAGCTATTTCTCCAACTCGTAGAAGACCAAAAAATGCCATGAGGAACATGGCACGCATGAGGACTCGATTGTAGTGCTCGGTCACGGTAGTTTTGAGAGCTGATATAATTTGTTGCACATTGTCAAGGGTAAACGGATACCGTTGGTCATTCTGCTTATGCCGCCGGAGACTATGTAACAATTTTTTGATAACAAAAGAGTCTGAGGGGTTGACCATATTATGGAGCTTATGTAGATAGGTTATCGCTGAAATGTAGGAGGTGATGGTAGAAGCCTTGAGCTTTCGAATATGACAGACGGCAATAAACTGAGCAAGTTGCTCAACTAAAACGGGGAGGATTGGGGAGTTTGGGTAATACGTCCCGTGAAAGTGTTGATAGTGTCGCAATGCATTTTTATAACTCGATTTAGTAGAGGGTGCTAGTGAAGATTCTAGAAGACAGTACACTGTCTGGTTCAGTGAAGCCTGAGCAAGTCCCCTGGTATTTCTGTGGGAGTCATGTCCATGTGTGGAGCCATGGCACGAAATTTCGTGATCTGTAAACGAGAAAGAAGGTCTGGTAATACATTGTATTGACCCGGAATATGTTCTGCATGTAGAAGTATGTTAAACTTCATACTTGCTAAAACTAAGCGGCGGACCAAAGCCATAATGACCTCCACTTTGCACGTTTGTTGATTGATAATGTGGACAACAGCAGTATTGTCTGTATGTAAGACGATGCAGCTCTTATGCAGCTTATGGCCCCAAATTTCTAAAGAGAGGACAATTGGTAATAGTTCCTTGAATGTAATATTGTACGGTAACCAAGTGTTGGACCAGGTTCCATAAAACCAATGGGACTGTAAAATGGCCCCATAGCCAATGGAACCCGAAGCATCGGTATGTAGATGCAGGTGATCAGAAGAAAGCCAACGTTCCTGAAGTAATAACTGTTTCCCATTAAAATGGTCAACAAATATTTTCCAGGCGCGAAGGTCTTTTCTGCTCTCTTTATTCAATGTAATCCTATGATGAGGCTTCGAAACTTTTTTAGTTAGGTCAGTGAGACGCCGCAAGAAACATCGGCCAGGGAGGACTACTTGACAACAAAAATTTAATAGGCCCAAAAGTGACTGTAGTTCTTTCAGCGTGATTTTTCGTGACCTTGAAACTAAAGCAAGTTGCGTTCTAAGTTTCTCCAACTTGTCTAGAGGCAAGCGGGCTTCCATTAAAATCGAATCTAACTCGAGGCCCATAAAAATGATAATCTGTGTGGCATGTTCAGTTTTTTCCGCTTTAATGGGAACCCCAATTTTAGAACAGAAAGCCAGAAACTTGTTAAGATTGTTCTGACAGATGGGTGAATCTGGAGGGCCAAGTATAAGGAAATCATCTAGGATGTGAACCATGTGGCGGATGTTTAAGATATTGACGGCAATGTAGTGTAAAGCCGAACTGAACTTTTCAAAAATTGCACAAGATGATGATGCCCCCATAGGTAGGCAAGTATCAATATAAAAGTTGCCTTGAAACTTGAAACCAAGTAAATGGTGATCAGTTGGGTGAATAGGAATTAAGCGAAAGGCCGACTCAATATCCGTTTTGCTGAATAATGTTCCAGGCCCTAGTTCTAGCAGTTTGTTAACAGCATCGTCAAAAGAACTATAACTAACCTTAGAGAAATTTGGATCTATGAAATCATTGACTGAAGTGCCCTTGGGGTAACTAAGGTGGTGAATTAACCTGAACTGACCTGGAGATTTCTTTGGGACCAAACCAATAGGACTGATACGTAGCGCCGGTAAAGGCGAGGAAGCAAAAGGACCCTTTACACGCCCTGAGTCTAATTCGCTTTGAAGTTTTCTGAAGACTATGTCAGGGTTTTCAAGGCATGATTTGAGGTTGGGGGAGGCAGTAGCCAAGCGGGGTCCAATGTATCCGAGCTTAAAACCATGCGAAAAACCTTGAAGTAAGTACTCTCCCAGGGGGTAATTCGCAAGAAAAGGTGCCAATGAGTTGACCTGAATAGGGGTAACTACTGCATACTTACTTGGTGGATTTGTTGCTAGAGGCTGGTTTTGCAATGGATAGGGTTTTAGCTGCGTGTTCTTTACTGTTGAATGTGCAGTTGTACGCTGGATGGGATCCGCGGCAGAAACCGCAGACATGGGGGTGTTGGCAATTTGATGAACGACACTGGGTACGTTTGTTGTAATTCCAGCAGGTGTTCGCGAGGAAGCTTTTGGGTTTAGACTGGAATGTTGGTCTGTTGGTTTGACGGGGGGAACGAAAGGGCGGGGTTGGGGCCGGTTGAATTGAAGTGCAGGCCATTAACCAAAATTCAGTATGGATACGATCCCATGGGATAAGGACAGACTGGCGTAGCATGCGAAACTGCGAATCATAAAATAAAAAGGCCAAACCCGGCCGACGATGGGCAATGTCGCGAACAATCTCAGCATATTTCATGAGTTGTGGCGTTTCATGCGGGAATTTACTAGAGTAGACTGCCGTGAAACGAAGGAATGCAGCAGTCCACGCTTCAATAGAAGTGATTTTCTTGGAGCGGGCAGATGGAGTGATGGACAAATTGGAATTGTTGTCCATCTGCAGGGTGTACTGGGGCGTGTGGGGCGTTAAAGTTGATGAAGGTAACAGTAGGGCCAAATCGACGAACTTATTGTTCCAAATATCCTTGCGTACGGATTTCTTAATTTGGTTGGCAATAGGTGTACTTATGGGCTCGGCAAACTGAACGACATTACCTGCAATAAGGTTATTGGCATGATGGGCGACAGTGTGTTGCAGGTCTGGCAGGATGTCTTCCTCATCATCAGAGGATGAAGAGCTGGATGTGTCTGTTGGTCCCTGGAGGCCAGAGGGCAAATGTTGGATACTAGTATCGTGTATTGGCCGTTGAATCGGTACATGTACATGCCCCGGTGGATAAACAATGTCATGTGGCATGGGATAATCCTGAAATGTAGGAGGAATATGACCATGTATCCGTCCTGTACGCTGTGGTAAGTCACGATGTGCCGGTTGACGGCCAGTGCCAGTGGAGGTCACATTATCTGTGGTAGTATTTGTAGCTAGTCGACCACCAGTAACAGATCTCTGGTCAGTGTTATGTACTGGCTGCTGGCCGGTGGGAAGCGTATACTCATTGTTTGTGTCTGCACGTGATTGTTGACTAATGTGACTCTGGTCGTTGTTGTCTGTAGTATGACCAGCCTGTTGTTTGTTCGTACCTGAAGCACGTTCTGTGTGAAATATTGGCTGATTATCAAAGTTAGATGAATGAAAATTGTTCACTGTTGGTTGAAAAGCTGGCTGACGTCCTGAATAAAGTACTTGTTCATTGTCAGCGTCTAGACCTTCATCAAGGTTCAAACGTGCACCTGGGATATTATGAGTAATATCGCGTGGTAAGCCATGTGGTCTAGAACACCAAACTGATTTGTGTTCGCACCTTTTCGTTTAGGCGCCGAGGCCTGAACTTTCGTTTTTTTTGAAGTCGAAACTGGAGGGCAGCAATGACATGACGACCTAGTCGCTGACTTTCTCTTCTTTGGTGGTTTCATCTAGAAAAAACAAACAACAGAGGTCACCAAATATGTAGAAAGGGCATGTAAACTAAACCCCTAGTGGCATTAATGACAGAAAAGGCATATAAACTAAGCCTTTTCTAGCCAGCCAAAACTTATTGTGGCTGAAGCAGATGAACTAACCCAATTGAGGCAGTCCGAAACATGCAGAAGCATGTAAAATAACCCCTAAGAGGCAGGTGTTAGAGGACGCCGGGGCATGTAAACTAAACCCCTGATGGCCCGCCTCAGGTAGAGTAATCATAGGGCATGTAAACTAAACCCAATATGATACATAGTATATAACTGGTTCTAAATTGACCAGCTGAAGACTTATTGCAAACAGACTATGTAATGTACAGTATGCAAAGAAAAATAACAATTCAGGTTAAGGCATCACTAGACTATACAACGCTAACGCACAAGTAAACTGTATGTGCACGATGTGTGAACACCCCAGAAAAAGTACAAGAATACCATTGATGCAAAGCATCAAAGGGGGCCGAAAATAGTTTTGTACATGTGTGGCGTTATATAGCTAAAATAAGCTTTTTGATAAGCAATCATTATTAGTTTGATTTGAATGAAAATTTTTATGAATATTTGCAGAAAACATTTAAAATCATGGTGGTTTTAAAGCTGAAAAAAACGGAAGAAAAATTATTTAAAAAAATTTGGTTTGACCGGGATTCGAACTCCACTCGTAAAATTAGACGGTCATCAGCTTACCCACTACACCACGGAGACTGACTTTAAAGCACGTGGTAAAAAATAAGCTCATATTATAATTTTGCAAAGGCAGTGTCTAGAGAACCGGAACCGGTTCCCTAGACAGCGACCTTAGCGAACCGGAATCGGTTCTCTAGTCTATATCAGTCTATACACTAGCGAACCGGAATTGTTTTCCTGCATATATTACAGGTAATTGTGATAAGAAAATAGATTATTTAATAATTATAAAGTGAAAACTTCCATTTAAACAAGAAAAATGTGGGATTATCAGTTTATTTGCATTAGTTTTCAATGTGTCGATTGTCGAATTGATCTCCTTCGCCTTCCGCACTTCCGGTTTTAATATGATGTCTATGTGTACGCTGGCGGAATGGTAGTCTACACAATGATCTACCATTTCGCGGTGAAGCACATGGGACAGGAGGATTAATAGTCGCCGGGTTGTTGCAGAAGTTACGCAGGTGGGAGCTGGCGAAGTTTGACATAGTCTTCATACAGTCTTCATACAGATAGGTAAAAATGATATAGAAAAATTTAACAATCATCAGTTACTCCATGCCCTACTTGATATAAGAAATGAATTCCGCAGCTGTGGTGTTCAGCACGTCGTATTTGAGAGCCTCTTCCATTGTCATCAACGTCGATACAAGTTATGCAGACGTCTTAACAAGACCTTTTTGAAACTCCCACTTGACAAAATATGGTCACATGGTCCAGAGTTAATGAACAATGACGTTATAGACAGACGTGATGGTGTGGTTAGAAGAGATGTTGACTTTAAGTTCACCGACAGCATCAGTCATGCCTTCCTGAACCAGAGGCTCTGAAAACAGTCCTTTTCAGGGCTAAACTGACTCTTAATAGGGTCGACGGGCCATGATCAGAGCTCCTCGTGGTGTAGCCTGGATGTGACATAATGAAAACGAAAGCAAATGCTTATGTATATTTAGGTTTAATTATTTCTCACTAGCATATATTACATAAAATCAAAAACATTTACAGAAAAATTGTGCTTTCTGTTTCAATGCTATTCATTATGTTATAACTAGACGCTCTCCTTCGTCATTCTGTTATCTCTAATACTAATACCGCGTTAAGTCTTTCATGTCATAATTTTAGGAAGGATCTCTAAATATTCCTCTTCCGAATTACATATAAATGATAACAATAATAATCAACATATGCATTGTTTATATAGCTGTATCAATAAACGTGCCGATAACAACACGCCAAATAATTCGTCCGAATATTAATTCCGGTTCGCTAAGGTCGCTGTCTAGGGAACCGATTCCGGTTCTCTAGACACTTCCTTTTGCAAAACCGATAAGGGAGAAGTTGTTTTACGTTTTCGTATTTTTTCTAAAAGATATGAAAAGGAACATTACAATTAAACAATTACGTTTTAATGAAGGAAATGTGTATAATCAATATTTTAATGTCTATTGCGTATTATTTTGGCATACAGTTAAAACCATTTTTCTTCGCATTCTAATAACCGCTCCTAGCATGTACTTCCGGAAAAAGTATTCCATAATAGGCCACCGCCGTCATCGGCGGCGCCAATAAACTTTAACTAAGAAAAAGTATAAACTTTAACTATTGATAACTGTAACGGCAGTGTTGCCAGCATGACAAATAAGAAACGTTAGCATACGTATCTTAAAAAGTGCAGATAGATTTCTTCAGGGCGGCGACCACAGCAGCTCTCACATTGCTAATGAGACGGAACTGTCCTGAGGTGGATAGATGACAACCATCTACTGCAAAATTTTCTTGTTTGCAAGCGGGCGACCAAAACCCCTTCATACGCCAGAGATAGGAACGTCTGTGTGGTGAATGGTTAAGCATGTCCGAGAGTGAAAGGTTGAGCTCATCCACCCTTGTGTTGTACCAGTCCAGTGCTACCGGATACCTTGTATGAACCGAAGGCGGAACCCGATGCAGAATTTGAAGCACTATAACTTTTGGTACACCAACTACAAATAATAATGAGTCCACAAGATCCGAGATACGGTGGGCTACCCCTCGAGGAGACGTGTCGGGGCCGTAAATATCATTGGTGCCTACCATCAGCACAAGAATATCTGGCTGAAAGTCCGACACAACTTGTAAATTATCCCGTAATATCTTGATGTTAGCTCCCGGAAAACCAGAATATTGAACAAGCGGGGGTCCTGTTAAGTTCAGGTCGAAACGCACAGAAGTGTCGTGTTTTATGAATTCACGAAGTCTTTTCACAAACGAATGACCAAACAGCTGAATTTTTGTCGCCCTGGGCGCAGCCATCTTGCATCCCGTTCCAAGACAAATCTCGCGAGATCACTGTTATGTAAATATTAAAATGCGCGGTCGCCACAAAGCTTAGCAAAGTCCACCTAATTGTACGAAAGAATGGGATCGCCGCCCCAAAATAGAAAGTCTAAATGAAAATGTATATAACACAGAGGCCTAATGCATAAATGAATAACCTCTGAAAATTGATCCAAGTGTATAAACACGAATTAAAATGAAAAATTGGCGAGGGAACTTCCCATGCCAAAAATGTAAACAAGAATGGCTAGCTAGCCTGACGATTGGTTGAATACCATCACGTGACAAAACACTGCACGCTGATTGGAGCTTTACTATTTTTAGTCTAGGCTAAAAACTATGATGGTTACGAAACACTACCGGAATTGTGTACAATGACATAAAGCCTTTTATGTTTGCATAAAATATCATTTATGTCCAGATACAAAGCTTTCAAATGAGCTTCTCTAAAATGTCATT
This sequence comes from Saxidomus purpurata, assembly GCA_022818135.1. Taxonomy (NCBI): domain Eukaryota; kingdom Metazoa; phylum Mollusca; class Bivalvia; order Venerida; family Veneridae; genus Saxidomus; species Saxidomus purpurata. Next base: position 10,220,089 of record JAFMSR010000005.1, read on the forward strand.
AAATGTCATTAAATGTCATTAAATGTCAAGGTCATTCAAAGGTTAAAATGTAGAATACTGTTTATAAAAACTCTTTTGCCCTACAATGTTTTTATTTATTTGTTCAGATTCCGTAACAGGCATATTAAAAGTGGTTTGTTACTTTCTCCATTCGATATAATCATAAACAAAACTTATTTCAATAATAATAATGAATAGTGACAACATCAATCTGCAAATATGGATATAAAATGAGAATTTAACACATAAAACACATACTTTATAGTTTGCTGCAATTACAATTAATAAATGTCTTTGTATCTCAAAGACTACATGACAATCAATGTCACCAGATCCAATGTTCTGTAGGCCAAGAAAAGGTCAAGGTCAGTATCACGAAAAGGTGGCGAAATGTTTTTAATGGTGGAATTAGGTGCGAAATCCAACTAGTTTATTTATTCTCGATTGCGAAGGAATTTCATATAACTTAGATACTTAGATCTATCGCTCTCGAGACTAAATCCATATGTAATATCAACCGCGGTTTGTAATCAACCTCGGAGCGAGAGAGAGAGAGAGAGAGAGAGAGAGAGAGAGAGAGAGAGAGAGAGAGAGAGAGAGAGAGAGAGAGAGAGAGATTGTGGAAGTTTTTGCTTAAGGACTCTGATGGAGAACGAATACGAAACTCCCTGTTCCTGAAGCGAATGGTGCCATCTTTCTTGTTGAATCGTGCTGCCAGGATGTCTGGGAGGTTTAAGAAAGTTTACAGAATACTTCCCAATTCCATTCGTTCTAGAAGAAACCTACAAAAGTTTTCAAGGATGTTTGCAATGTCACGTATATGGACAAGCTCAAGTGATGACAATTAATGTTTATTCGCCATGCATATAGTGTAAACGTATGACACTGACGGAATTGTCACATTCAGCGTTAGTTGTTGAAATAGTATGTGCTATTCTGAGAAACAGTTGACAGACGAATATTTAAACAATAACTCTGTTTTAGTGTTGGAACGAAGAGTTTGTGACACAAAATTCATATTTTTGCTTTACAAATTATTTAATCAGAGCCGTGGAATGCGAATATCCTTTTCCCCCGCTCCCCGTGTTGACCTTCGGTAAGAAATGCGTTTACTTACGTATGTACATAACAACAGTAGATCTTTTAAATATAGTCTATCAGACTTCTGTCACTCCTCTAAATTATAAGAAGATTTGTGGCAACTAGAAGCGTTCAGTTAGTGCAATATACAGGACGTTAATTATATGATTTACATAGACTACACATACATTATAAGTATTATAACTATACCAATGTATATTCCGTAGAGACCTACAATATTAACTTAGTACTGTGATGTACCGGGTACTTGTGCGTTATATTTTAGGTTATAAAACTTGCTCGGACCTCAAAGTACATGGTGTTATCTAATATGTTGTTACTTGTTGTTGAAACTACGTTAACAAACTATTGAGTTTATGGTAATTGGACGAGCAGCTTACACACAGCAGCATCATACCGATTCATGAGTGCGTGTCCTGTTTGCAGTGTTCCCTTGAACACTCTGAATTACTTTTGTCTATCCTTGTTACATACAAAATTTTCTACAGCTGTATCGATTTGACCGGTTTGTCATCGAAAAACAAATGAAGCTTGTCCGAAACTGTAGAAGAGCATACAATTTATTTGAAGACAGATACATGTGTACCAAAAATTGAATAGTGTATAAAGTGCAACACAGTTTTTTTGTATAGGGAGCTGGCTCTGACTGGAAACCTTAGTAAAACTTGTATGTTAAAAAACACATTTTATTACATTTTGTAGTGTCCAATTTCTGTTTGTAATCATGCATGGTAACCATCCTATGGCTGGTTTTATGTTTAGAGTTCGGAAAGACATCTAAAAATGTATAGGTTTGCATACTTTTTAAACACAATAAAAAGATATAATAAGAACGTTTGAAAATGTGTGATTATGAATAGACTGTTGAAAAGCACAATATACACGAATACAGTTGTATCAGATTTTATAATTACATCGATGTAGCTTTTAATTTGTTACAGTCCTTTTTTCGTGTCACAATCAACCAATTTGACAGTCTCTAATACATAATTAAAGGATGAACAAAACTTATGTTTCACTATCCCTTTCCTGTATGCAAGCTATCGTTGGTTGGTTCTTTGATGTGTTGATTTTTCGCACAATACCGTGTTTAATGGTCAAAAACAAGTACAATCTACTGTTACATCAATAATGGTACAAACGATATCATGTTTACGTATCAACTCTACCCGAGACTAGAAAAAGAAAATTATTCAAAGAACGATAGTGATCAACAGAAAAACAAAAATCCCCTTTTTGAAATTTTGCAATGAACTCGGCAAAATACATTGTATGAAGTAACTTAAAAGTTTGCTTCAGTTTATTAACCTAAAAGCGTTAAACCGGGAGCTCTAGGGCCGGGCTTTTAAAAGCTTAATCCTGCTCAACTGAGTTTAAGCACAAAACATTTTTAACTTCTAACACCATACATTATAAGAAACAAAATACTCTAGTTTAATTTTAAGGAAATATAATATATTATTATTAGGGTTTTATCGTTGGTACCGGTTTCCCACATGACCAACGCCCCCAGAAGAGGTTAGTTATTTTAGGTTTCGGAGGATAGTGCAAGATACAGAAAGCGTCCCAATTCCAGAGACACCCCTGGTTCTTTTAACATGCCAGGTGTATAGCACCCATACATGGGACCTCGGTTTTTGTCTCATCCGAAAGACTGTTAGTAATTTTAGTTGGTCATCCCCGGAAATCGAACCCGCTACCTCGAGATTACAAGTCTCGTGCTCTACCGATTGAGCTAACCGGGCTGACAATTTTTAAGGAAAACTTTTTTGGCACACTTTAATAAGGAATTTTTTTAACTATTACAAACCCCAGTTGAGCACAAAAACAGTGTTATAAGCACGGGGTCAGGAATGTTTTTGTTTTTACAAAAGAATGCATTGAAAATGACTCAGTGATTTTGCAACTGTTATCTATATCTTTTTGCGAACCTTAACCTGTTATCTTATGGCAGATATATGAATCTGTGCTCGAGAATTTTTCTTTTCTACTTCAGTTCGTATAAGTATTTAGCACCATTAATAAATCATGAAAAGTAGACGTCATTATCTTATATGTGGCCCTTGAAAATGATAAATTATACTCGTTGCTAAATCTGGATATTTCTTATCAGTTACAGGAGTGTGCTATAGCGACAGACATAACAAACGCCATTCTTCAATCGTTTGACCACAGTGTACAACCTCCGGCGTTGACAGCAGTTCCGAGGTTGACAGCAGCTCCAAATTCAAATGCGCGTTTTTACGCATGGTAGGCATTTGTGAATAGTGTTGCCTTTTCTGTTGTCTTTGTGAGTAACGGCCAATATATATTGTTTCACCATAGATCAAGGAATCAGCACGTGAAATTATGTCTAAACTGGCACCGCGAATGAGGAGAAAGTCCTCGGTAAATACGAAAGTTTTGCCGAAAATCGAGTGTTTTCGCTTTCGGCATTAATTATAAGTGTTAATATTCAGACATGAAAAAGATTGAATAACCGGGGACAAACTTCAACCATTTCTCTATATGTCTACCAAGTGTCACCTTGTCATATGCCGTTTTAAAGGAGATACAGGCGTTTAAAGTTGACAAGGTACACGAATCTGGCTAACGGGATTAGCAGTTCCTTTTCGTTACGGTTATAGATGACAGCAGATCCTGTCAATTTTTATGTTAACGGGACAGCAGTGTCGAAAAATGCGAAATCCACTGAAATTTGCGCGTTTCAGCCGTTTTGCATGGCTTGTTTGCTTCTTTTTCTACCCAAAAGGGAATTACAACTAAAACATGTGAACTGCGGGTAAATAACACTTAACACATAATGTTATCAGACGTCTGTCCAACAATACAGATGTACACAATGTATATGTTGGTATTAAAGAATTTCTTTCTTTCAATAATCCTACATTTTTTCATACATGACTGTTGCACATAAAGCAGTTTTAGTGGTTTTGTGCCTTGTAAATTGTTGACGGAATGAAGCATGTCAGGCCGGACAGATGGACTGATAAGACAACATACAGCGTAGGACAACAGACATATGTTCGGACAGATGGATTCGAGCTTTCGAACTACATTTTGGCCATTGACATAAACGTTTTCGGAACGACCAAGCTTCTTCTTAAAGTGGAGACATAAATTTATTTGGCCAAAAGGCACATCAGCAAATTCTTAGAGTTCTGTTATTTAATCATCCGTTTGATAAAAAATAGGGAGCTTTATTCGAATGTGCATATGCTTTGGTTCGAATACAGCTCCGCTACACCAAGGGAGCTGTATTCGCTAATGTGCACCGAATACAGGAATTTTGCAAGAGGTCTGTAATAGATTTTACATTTCATGCAGTTATGGAAGCTGCTTCAAAACAACAAACAAAACGTATTTACATAGATATATTCTCGTAACAAAAGATTTTGGAACCGGTATTTAACACCGCAAAACGACGATTTTGAAAGAAAAAATAAATTTATGAAGCATAGGATTGTGCGATGGTAGAGTGGTTATCGACGTGGATTACCAATTAAGAGATCCCCGGTCCGAATCCAGGTCTGCACCATGGACATTTAGAAATATTTTCAGTGTTTGCCACCCTTCCAGATATGCCTGGTTAGAATTGAGTTAGCCCAATTGAGTTTGGTTTAAGTTAAAGTCCCAGAATCCAATTCTCTTATTTTATCAAGGAATATCAATAAATGACAGAAATGACCATTATATGATGTTCGAGAAGTTGGCAGACTGGCAGCGTAGCAGTGTAGCAGCGTGAAGTTGGCAGACTGGCAGTGTAGCAGCGTGAACTTGGCAGACTGGCAGCTTAGCAGCCTAGCAGCGTGAACTTGGCAGACTGGCAGCGTAGCAGCGTGAACTTGGCAGACTGACAGCGTAGCAGCGTGAACTTGGCAGACTGGCAGACTGGCGGTGTAGCAGTGTGAACTTGGCAGACTGGCAGCGTAGCAGCGAAGCAGCGTGAACTTGGCAGACTGGCAGCGTAGCAGCGTGAACTTGGCAGACTGGCAGCTTAGCAGCCTTGCAGCGAGAACTTGGCAGCTTAGCAGCCTAGCAGCGTGAACTTAGCTATATTGAATGAAATGGATGTTTAAAATACGACAGAAACCCCAATTATGGGTAGATACAATTAATATACACGCCATTTAATTTTGATATTTTATATCTTATACCGGTTTTCATTAGTTTCCGTTACTTGAAGAGTTTTCGCTGCAAGCAGACTTTTCGCTGCCAGCAGCCCAGCAACTCAGCAGCTTAGCAGACCAGAAGCTCAGCAGACCAGCAGATCAGCAGATCAGCAGCTCAGCAGACCAGCAGACCAGCTGTTCAGCAGCCGAAACTTCAAAGTTTAATATTGTGCTATATTGAATGAAATGTTTTTTGTTTTTCAAAAATACGACAGAAGCACGAATTATGCGTAGAAACAATAAATACATGGCGTTTTGATATTTTATATTCATAAGTTTACGTTACTTGAAGAGTTTTCGTTGCAAGCAGACTTTTCGCTGCCAGCAGCCCAGCAACACAGCAGACCAGCCGCTCAGCAGACCAGCAGCTCAGCAGCTCAGCAGCTCAGCAGACTAGCAGCTCAGCAGACCAGCAGCTTAGCAGTTCAGCAGCCGAAACTTCAAAGTTTAATATTGTGCTATATTGAATGAAATGGTTTTTTTTCCCCAAAATACGACAGAAGCACGAATTATGCGTAGAAACAATAAATACACGCCCTTTCATTTTGATATTTTATATCTTATATTCATAAGTTTACGTTATTTGAAGAGTTTTCGTTGCAAGCAGACTTTTCGCTACCAGCAGCCCAGCAACTCAGCAGACCAGCCGCTCAGCAGACCAGCAGCTCAGCAGACTAGCAGCTCAGCAGCTCAGCAGCTCAGCAGACTAGCAGCTCAGCAGACCAGCAGCTCAGCAGATCAGCAGCCGAAACTTTAAAGTTTAAGATTGTGCGATATTGAATGAAATGGATGTTTAAAATACGACAGAAGCCCCAATTATGCGTAGATACAATTAATATACATGTACACGCCTTTTCATTTTGATATTTTATATCTTATATTCATTAGTTTCCGTTATTAGAAGAATGAAAATTTTCAAAGCTGGTAAAATTGTGTCCAAGGTCATTTTCAAGGTCGTCTTAAAGTGTCAGCATTTGCCTCGGACGTCTGAGTTTTCAACATTCAGGAGCTGTCGGCATAGCCTTTAAATTCATACAGACAAAACGTGTTCCATACGGTAACTGTCACTTCTATGGAAGGCCAAACCTGTCTTCACCCGCGTATACGGTTTATTACGTTACAGGCGTTCAAAGGATATTCATAAGTTTTCGCTACTAGATAAGTTTTCGCTGCTAGCATACATTTTGCTGCCAGCAGTCCAGCAGCTCAGCAGCCCAGCAGCTCAGCAAACCAGCAGCTCAGCAGTTCAGCAGCCGAAACTTCATACTTAAAGATTCTGCTCAATTTTATTAAATTGGGTTTTTAAATGCAACAGAAGCACTAAATATGCGTAGATACAATTATTTTACACGCCCTTTTACTTTTGATACTTTATATCGTATTTTTTTTTAGTTTTCGCTGCTAGAAGAGTTCTTGCTCGTAGTAGACTTTTCGCTGCCAGCAGAGTTTATAGACAATATGAAATAATATGAAGAAATCGTGAGAAATGGCGTAGTTATTACCAACTTTAAGTTTTCTGGACAAAAACTAAGTACAAAAAGAGGCATAAATCTGTTACATATGACTTTAACATATGCAATTTTGATGCACTACGACCCTGTTGTCATTAGCTATACAATTTTAAAGTTAAATGAAGATATCTGCAGAAATTGTCAAATTAAAACTTACGTTAAAATTTTTCAGACGGACAGACACAGCGTTTTATATGTCTAAATTTTTGTCCAAAAAAGCGACAGAAAGATGGGAAGCAAAAATACGATGCGCATAATGTCACTTTAAGTGAAAAGTTTCTTACTACGCAGTTTAGACATGTAGTTTACCACTTCATCAAGCCGCCGATAAAAACACGTTAAATGACGCGAGCGGAACACCGCAGTTGTCGTATGTTGTAATACATACTATAAAAGTGGTCTCTATCAAGTTCATGAGGAAGCGTTTACGAACGAACGAACGGACTTGCCTCCGTGTTTAAGTGTATGGATGTACCCGTTCATCAAAAAAGTATTTTCTGATGCGGTTATTTATTTTGATACTTTAAAGAAACAGCTCTTGGTTTCGCTACTTATTTTAGCGATTATCAATAATTTCGTGAAATACATCTAAAAACTCCTATTGTCCATAGTATCATCGGCTTTTTTAACATTATTTTTAATTGCGTTGTGAATGACTTTAATGTCTTAAAATTTAAGTAAACTCTATTATTCAATAAAATCATACCGTTTTATTTTATCCTGTTTCCTTTTCTTTGACCTGATGAATGACAGCGCTCCAGCTGTGATCAAAATGGCCACCTGCTGTAAATGGAATCTTGGCACAGTGCCATAGACTTATGCCATTCAACCAACTTAAAGATCCAGAACGGTGTCTCGGACAATCGTAGCGTCTGGTAGCTTCTTCTAGCTCCGTATGATCTTTTAGAGGATGCAATCCGTATGGACATCGCAGACAAGTCGTGCGGAGCTTATAAGGAGCGATAGTTTTTCATTTTTAGCTACAATCGTCAAGGTTGTTTTTGGTAGGCAGCATTTCTTTTTAAAGTCTTCTGGTTTCATTTAATTTGATTTCTATTACAATATTTACATATTCTGCTTCATTTATCCACGGACCTAGTAAGAATGGAAATAGACAATAAAAAAATTGAACTTTCTCGAAAGCGTTGATAATTTAGCACGATATATAAGTTCTCCTAGCAGCGAAAACTAGTGAAAATCACATAATTATAAAGTTACTGTGTGCAATAATTGTATCTATGCATAAATGGTTCTTACATCCAATTCATACAATTCAACACAATCTTTAAGTTTGAAGTTACCGCTGCTGAATAGGTTTTGGCTGATGAGCTGCTGCTGAGTTGCTGGTCTGCTGAGCTGCTGAGCTGCTGTCAGCGAAAAGTCTGCTAGGTATGAGACGCCTAAATACATTTCCATAGACTTACATTATAAGGTTTTCTTCCGGTGCGACTACCCAAAATCTCACCGACTGCTGAAATGAACTTTACTTTGTAGAATCATCCTAGTCCCACATAAAAATAACAAAATTTATACATGTGATCCAATACTTTATGCCAGTAATTTGGAGCTGAATGACACCACCCCCATTTTTGTGGCAGTTTTAGTGGTCACCGACCAAATATGTCAGTATTTTCAAATACCAAATATTTTGAATATAATTCATATCCAGATTTTTCTCTTCATATTTTATTTGTGATCTATCATCAAGCGATTAATTCAAAATATTTTTTTTTGTATGCATCCACTTAGTTTCAGCCAATCAGCAATCAAACACATAGTGTAGGTCCGCAAGTTCCCTACACAAAATAACCTGCTTCCGGTTTTCACCGATTTAGGCTTCTTATACCTGCTAGCGGCGAAAACTAGCAGCGAAAACTAATGAAAATATGATATAAAGTATCAAAATAAAAGGGCGTTTAAAAAATTGAATACGCATATATCGTGCTCCTGTTGCTGGCTGCTGGGCTACTGGTCGGGTAGTCTACTGATCTGCTGAGCTGCTGGGCTGTTGGCAGTTAAAATTCTTCTAGCAGCGAAAACTAAAGTATCAAAATAAGAGGGCGTATAAAATAATTGTATCTACGCATATATCGTGCTTCTGCTGGGTTTAAAAACCACATTCTATAAAATTGAGCAGAATATTTAAGTTTGAAGTTTCCGCTGCTAAATAAGTTTTGACTGCTGAGCTGCTGGACTGCTCGCAGCGAAAAGTGTGCTTGCAGCGAAAACTCTTGTAGTAGCGGAAACTAACCAAAATAATATATAAAGTATCAAAATGAAAGGGCGTGTAAAATAATTGTATATTCGCATATATCGTGCTTCTGTTGCAGCTTGATTATTTTGGCTGCTGGGCTGCTGGTCTGCTGAGTTGCTGGTCTGCTGAGCTGCTTGTCTGCTAAATTGTAGGTCTGCTGAGCTGCTGGTCTGCTGGACTGCTGGCAGCGAAATTTTTAAGTATGCTTGCAGCGAAAATTCTTCTATTAGCGGAAACTAACAGAAATAAGATATAAAGTATCAAAATGAAAGGGCGTGTAAATTAATTGTATCTACGCATAAGTCGTGATTCTGTCATTTTTAAACATCCATTTCATGCAATAGCACAATCAAAAACTTTGAAGTGTCGGCTGCTGAACTGCTGAACTGCTGAGCTGCTGAGCGGCTGGTCTACTGAGCTGCTAGGCTGCTAGCAGCGAAAAGTCTGCTTGCAGTGAAAACTCTTCTAAGTAACGGAAAGTAATGAATATCAAAATGAAAGGGCGTGTATATTAATTGTATCTACGCATAATTGGTGCTTCTGTCGAACATCCATAACAATCTTAAACTTTAAAGTTTCGACTGCTGGTCTGCTGAGCTGCTGGTCTGCTGAGCTGCTTGTCTGCTGAGCTGTTGAGCTGTTGAGCTGCTGGTCTGCTGAGCTGCTGAGTTGCTGGGCTGCTTGCATGAAAAGTCTGCTTGCAGCAAAAACTCTTCTAGTAACGGAAACTAATGAATATAAGATATAAAATATCAAAATGAAAAGGCGTGTACATGTATATTAATTGTATCTACGCATAATTGGGGCTTCTGTCGTATTTTAAACATCCATTTCATTCAATATCGCACAATCTTAAACTTTAAAGTTTCGGCTGCTGATCTGCTGAGCTGCTGGTCTGTTAAGCTGCTGAGCGGCTGAGCTGCTTAGTTGCTGGGCTGCTGGCAGCGAAAACTCTTCAAGTAACGTTTACTAATGAATATAAGAAAATAAATAGACTGTGTCTACAGTATTCATCTCAGAAGTTCCTGAATTGTTCAATGAAGAGAGACGCATATTTTCGATCTAGTGCTTAAGTCTACATACACCTTTTACTCACTACGTATTAAATATAGCGGGCGCAATAAGATATAAAATATTAAAATGAAAGGGCGTGTATTTATTGTTTCGACGCATAATTCGTGTTTCTGTCGTATTTTCAAAAAAGCATTTCATTCAATACAGCACAATATTAAACTTTGAAGTTTCGGCTGCTAATGAACTGCTGGTCTGCTGGTCTGCTGAGCTGCTGGTCTGCTGTTCAATGTAGAACAATCTTAAACTTAAGTTTCGACTGCTGATCTGCTGGTCTGCTGAGCTGCTAGTCTGCTGAGCTGCTGGTCTGCTGGGCGGCTGGTCTGCTGAGTTGCTGGGCTGCTGGCAGCGAAAAGTCTGCTTGCATCAAAAACTCTTCAAGTAACGGAAACAAATGAATACCGGTATAAGATATAAAATATCAAAATGTATATTAATTGTATGTACGCATAAATTGTGCTTCTGTCATATTTTAAACATCAATTTCATCAATTTCATTCAATATAGCACAATCTTAAACTTTGAAGTTTCGGCTGCTGATCTGCTGAGCTGCTGGTCTGCTGAGCTGCTAGTCTGCTGAGCTGCTGAGCTGCTAGTCTGCTGAGCTGCTGGTCTGCTGAGCGGCTGGTCTGCTGAGTTGCTGGGCTGCTGGCAGCGAAAAGTCTGCTTGCAACGAAAACTCTTCAAGTAACGTAAACTTATGAATATAAAATATCAAAATGAAAGGGCGTGTATTTATTGTTTCTACGCATAATTCGTGCTTCTGTCGTATTTTTGAGAAAAAAAACATTTCATTCAATATAGCACAATATTAAACTTTGAAGTTTCGGCTGCTGAACAGCTGGTCTGCTGGTCTGCTGATCTGCTGGTCTGCTGATCTGCAAGTCTGCTGAGCTTCTGGTCTGCTGGTCTGCTGAGTTGCTGGCAGCGAAAAGTCTGCTTGCAGCGAAAGATCTGCTTGCAGCGAAAAGTCTGCTTGCAGCGAAAACTCTTCAAGTAACGGAAACTAATGAAAACCGGTATAAGATTTAAAATATCAAAATGAAATTGCGTGTATATTAATTGTATCTACGCATAATTCGTGCTTCTGTCGTATTTTAAACATCCATTTCATTCAATATAGCTAAGTTCACGCTGCTAGGCTGCTAAGCTGCCAAGTTCTCGCTGCAAGGCTGCTAAGCTGCCAGTCTGCCAAGTTCACGCTGCTACGCTGCCAGTCTGCCAAGTTCACGCTGCTACGCTGCTACGCTGCCAGTCTGCCAAGTTCACACTGCTACACCGCCAGTCTGCCAGTCTGCCAAGTTCACGCTGCTACGCTGTCAGTCTGCCAAGTTCACGCTGCTACGCTGCCAGTCTGCCAAGTTCACGCTGCTAGGCTGCTAAGCTGCCAGTCTGCCAAGTTCACGCTGCTACACTGCCAGTCTGCCAACTTCACGCTGCTACACTGCTACGCTGCCAGTCTGCTAACTTCACGAACATCATATAATGGTCATTTCTGTCATTTATTGATATTCCTTGATAAAATAAGAGAATTGGATTCTGGGACTTTAACTTAAACCAAACTCAATTGGGCTAGATGTGTTTGTTGCATATGATTGATACTTGTGATCATCCCTGGTCGTTTTCGATTTTTGAAGTCTAGTTTTTGCACTCACCCTTACCTTTTCTTCACAGATTCTGTTTATTGATATATAAACCGGATGAATATTTATAGGATTATGTGCCCTATTATGACACAAGTGAATCCGGGTACCAGACACTAGCTCTTAACGTATACATCCCTCTGCTCTTTAACGTGCCGGACGGTATAGCACTTATCTGCACGGGACTACCTCCGGGTTTCTAACCAGGCATATCTGGAAGGGTGGCAAACACTGAAAATATTTCTAAATGTCCATGGTGCAGACCGGGATTCGGACCGGGGATCTCTTAATTGGTAATCCACGTCGATAACCACTCTACCATCGCACAACCCTATGCTTCATAAATTTATTTTTTCTTTCAAAATCGTCGTTTTGCGGTGTTAAATACCGGTTCCAAAATCTTTTGTTACGAGAATATATCTATGTAAATACGTTTTGTTTGTTGTTTTGAAGCAGCTTCCATAACTGCATGAAATGTAAAATCTATTACAGACCTCTTGCAAAATTCCTGTATTCGGTGCACATTAGCGAATACAGCTCCCTTGGTGTAGCGGAGCTGTATACGAACCAAAGCATATGCACATTCGAATAAAGCTCCCTATTTTTTATCAAACGGATGATTAAATAACAGAACTCTAAGAACTTGGTGATGTGCCTTTTGGCCAAATACATTTATGTCTCCACTTTAAGAAGAAGCTTGGTCGTTCCGAAAACTTTTATGTCAATGACCAAAATGTAGTCCGAAAGCTCGAATCCATCTATCCGAACATATGTCTGTTGTCCTACGCTGTATGTTGTCTTATCAGTCCATCTGTCCGGCCTGACATGCTTCATTCCGTCAACAATTTACAAGGCACAAAACCACTTAAACTGCCGCCTTATGTGCAACAGTCATGTATGAAATCAAAGCGCTGAAGGCACTGGAGGTGTCCTTTATACGATAATAGTGACCACTTCCCAAAGCATACATATCTTAAATGGTAGTGTAACATTGTAACAAGAGGACAGTGATGATTCAATACTGCAGAGCTGCATTCTAGTTTGAATATGATTGCTCCATTGATGTACTAAATGCGAACACCCACGTTTAGTGTGGGGTACAATGACAGGATATGACAAGTGTATATTACCAGCTTACCCATTCATATCAATATGAACTTCCGTGTCATTGACCAATCAAACAGCTGGCAATTTCATGGAAGGGCAATAAATACATCAATTATTGGATTAGCTAGAGTTATGGTTCTTGGTCACAGCACTCCCTGATGGTGGGATTCAAGTATTAATTCAATCCCAGTGTTCAATAGTATCCAACTTTTACTGACAAGGTTTTAATAGAAAGGGAGATTATTTAAATAGTTATGTTATCTAAATTACAGTTCTCCATATCCTAAATGTCTTCAATCATTGCATGAAGTATCAAATCACGACGGCCCTAGTGGTCTGTAAATCAAACTGTCTTTACTGCAACATCATTTCACCCTAAATTTATAAATCCTGCCCTAGCTGAGTGGTGCTTACATAATATTGTACATCTTTTATGTATCTATCTTGAATATTTCCTCCAAATATGAATCATACTTAAGTTTCTTATGATATATTAGAGTCTGCATAGGACTGACGTACACTTGTATAAACCCAAAAACTGTGTTGAGCCGCCAGCTGTAAAAAGGGCCAACTCCTTACCAAGTAGAGATAGGTAAAATAATACCTAATTAGACCTATCACTAAATGTGATTAATAGTAATTAGTCAAGATGGAGTTATTGTTCTTTTTCACTGCATTTCCTCTCATTTTGGTTGAGCATTGTATCAAGTTTTATTGAATTCTAACCAATAGTTTTCGAATTATGCCCCGGACAAGTAAAAAAGGGCAATAACTATGTCATTACTCAAGACAGAGTTAACGTTCCTGCGCATTGCACTTGCTCTCAATGTACTTGACCATTGTATGAAGTTGTATTGAATTCCAACAAGTAGTTTTCAAGTTCTGCTCTGGACAAGGAAAAGTCACAAAGGGCAATAACTAAATTACTAAAGATAGAGTTATGGTTCTTGTACACTGCATTTCCTCTCATTGCGCGACTATTGTATGAAATTGTAGTGAATTCCAACTAGTACTTTTCAAGTTATGCTCCGGACAAGGAAAAGTACGAAAGGACAATAACCCTGTAATTAGTCAAGATGGAGTAATGGTTCTTGTGCACTGCACTTCCTCTCAATGTGCTTGAGCATTTTATGAAGTTGTATTGAATTCCAACCAGTAGTTTTCAAGTTATGCTCCAGACAAGGATAAGAAACACAGGGCAATATTTCTGTAATTAGTCAAGATAGAGTTATGGTTCTTGAACACTGCACTTCCTCTCATTGCGCTTGACCATTGTATGAGTTGTATTGAGTTCCAACTTGTAGTTTTCAACTTATGCTCCGGCCAAGGAAAATGCAACAGACTGACCACCCGACCAACTACCGGGTGACTCCTATATACCCCCTTAAATTGGTTTCGGGGGTATAAATAATAGATGTATTAAACAAGTGGTCTCGATTTTTCTCAACAGCCAGTAATAAAAAAGTTAAAAAGTAAGCTATTTACAGTAACTACAAAGGGAAGTAATTCTCAAAACAAGGGTAGCTCATGGTGTCGAACATTTATGCCATGTTAAATAAAAATCCCTCCATGCAGAAATTCTCCGGACAAAGATATTATTGGATTTAACAATGAACCTCTATGTGTGACCTTGACCCTAGACCTTGTTCATGCACATGATCCTTCGTTTCATGGTGGTGAACATTTGTGCCAAGTAACATCAAAATCCCTTAAGCAAGAAGATATGCTCCGAACAAAGTCATTCTTGAATTTGACCTTTAACCTTTAAGAGAGTGACATTGACCTTAGAACTAGGGACCTGGTTCTCGGGCATGACACTCCGACTCGTGATGGTGAACAATTGTGCCAAGTTATTTAAGAATACCTCAATACATGGATAGTAACAGCTCGGACAAGCTGAACTCAGATGTACAGACGCACATGCATACACTTAACGGCCATTAAACAAGGCATTAAATCCCTATACCTGTAGAATGAATAAATAATTATGATTAAATAATTAAGTCAAATAAATTAACTCTCCTCCTCAACAAAACCAAGGGCATAAGCTATTTCTTAAGCATGTGAAAACCCTATTCATATCTACTAGACTACTAATTGAAAACTTTTACAACAATTTAATAGGGTTATTAAGGTAGTGATGTGAATCCGCCGGATTATACGGATATCGTTTCACTCTGTACCTTGAGTGACCTGTACCGCTGCGATAGCCTTGTGGTTAGAGCGTCCACTTAGTGTGCGGGAGGTCGTGGGTTCGATCCTCGGCCGCGTCATACCAAAGATGAGAAAAAAAATGGTACTGACAGCTCCCTTGCTTGGCGCTCAGCATTATAAAAGGGTAGTTTCAGGAAGATAAAGAAAAGCTTCCGGCTTCTGGGAAAAGTAAGTACTTGTTACTGGATACCCTGTTTGTCGCACAATAGCTTTGTAGCTAATGTTGTCTGTTGATCATATGCGACGTTAAATAAGGCTTCTTTATCTTTATCTTGGTATAATGTAAATATAAAACTGCAATTTCCCTGTCATTTATCATGTTTATTCGCTGAATAAGAATGAGTTAAGTTTTTTTACCGTGACGACAATGACACAGTTACTTAGTAAATTGGCTGTTTATAATTCTACCTCAAAGGGTAAACCCAACATATAAACATTAATTATTTTGTCCAAGCGTGGCTTTAGACATCAAGTCCAAATGGCTTTTCAACATCTCGAAACAGTCGAAAATCATTGCAAATTAGTTGCCAAAGTATTTGTGAAATTCCATTAGCATAGTTTTTCAGAATGTTTCATGTTCTGGTCATCTAATGAGCTTCCGCATTCTCTTATACATCTGCAATAGTTGCAGTGAACAGTTTTGATAAAGTTGGCTGTGTTGGATCAAATTCATCTGCTAAAGAACATATTGGACAGGTCAAGTCTTAGTTTCATTAGTCAATGTTGTTAATAGCTAGTCTGTTTGGTAAATATCATAATATGGTTCAAGAAACTGATAAAGCAACATCAACTTTGGAAATGCTTGGAGACCAGTAAGGTTCTTCAATTTGTCATTATTGTCCCTGCAATAGTCAATATCGAATCTCGTCTTCAGTTTCAGCACTTCAGTTTTCAGCTCAGGCGTTTCAGTCCTTAGTTTCTGTAAAATTGCATTCATATCATCCATTAAATCACCATCAATGTCCATCTGCAAAGTCGCGCCAGTTTCATCAGAGTCTAAGATGAGTACCAATGGCGTTTCGTCTTCTGTTAGCATTGGCCAACAAGTACAGCTTAAAAGCTTACTGACGGGACCCAGTCTGGATTCAGTCTTTCATACAAGTATGCCTTTTTCCCTGAAAGAAAGAATGTAAAGAGTCTTTACAAGTTATGTTTTACAGAATTAAGAAAAATGATAACCAAAGAAACAGTTAACTTTATAATGTATACAAGCATGGCAAGGGTGTTTAGTAGACCCAAGCTCCTGGGTTCTAACCCATGAAAATTTTGAAATACCTGTATTTGACCCGCAATAAAAAACCCTACGAGTCATATTTTCATGAATTTTCATTCATGCCTCTATTACTTAATGTAAATGTCCATCAACTTGTTAATTCCAAACACTCAGGCCGCATCAACCATTGACTCATAAGAAAGTGAGAAATGGAGGGGTAACTTGTATTTTAATCTACTCACTTTCAGAAAATCACTGACATGCGAGGTCAGGAAGATATGTGACAAACAGGAAAAAGGGAACATTTAAGCCAGCTGCTAGACCTTGCTGTTTTAAGAATTTTCTGAAAATGCAACAGTATATATAAAGCTTCATTTCAACACAAAATGAAAAAATGTGATGTGCAAACATAAAATACAAGGCTCGAAACTCTATGGAATGATATTGAGGTAAAAATTACACAATGCCTGCTTACTGTTACAATTTACTCATTGACACTGCTATTGTGCTTATTGGTACAGTCACTATGCATGCTTGCCCTTTCATCACGCCTGTTGACAATATCACAATGCCTGCTTACTGTTACAATTTACTCATTGACACTGCTATTGTGCTTATTGGTACAGTCATTATGCATGCTTGCACTTTCATCACGCGTGTTGACAATGATACCATGATTGCTGGAAGTTACAACTTGTTTGGTGTTTAGTCCCTGATGTCTATATGGCTGAATGACAGTGCAATGTAGCGTAATTAAATATTTCAACATGCCAGGACTGTATATAAGCTTTGATATTTCAACATTGCACAGTTATAATGCTCCTAGAACAAAACACACGATGTGACCACACAAAATGAAAGATGCAATAAGCCACTAAGCAAGTTGAAAGTAAGCATAATGTTAATTGCAAATTTGCACATCACATTTTGATACCAGGGGGCGCACGTTCGTAGTTTTCGCGAAAGATCTCCGGCCTATGACGGACTTAAATTAGCTGTTGCCTAAACCGTTTCCCATCAGTTGTGTCCCTTTGTTTCATTACTCTATTAATTGCAACCTGAACTGGTAAGTTTTATGTAGCTTTCAAGCTTTATTTACAGACAATATTTTTATTATTGGAAGAAATACATCGCCTTTTAAAAATTTTCTCGATGTCTCTTCTATACTACTGACAAAATTTAATCGGCATCGTTATTATAAGTGGAATAAAAAAGAGAGAAGATTCTACAAGACCAATACAAGTTATGTTTTGTCTCTGTTGTAAATAGTGTAGTGATTGTAGGTTTATAGGCCACTTCCAACAGCCATGCTGTTGGGTTATAACCCTTTAGCGACGTGGTTGCGTGTTCGACTTTAGGTCACAAGGTCCGGGGTTCGAGCCCCAGGAGGGACCTTGGTATTTTCTCACCCAGGATTTACTTTAATGGTGTCAGAAGTGTTTGACGGACTCATTCGGGGAGCATGGAGGGTCAATCTGGAGAGCTGTCTAGCTCTGAAAAGTAAAAGAGGGAGAAGTGTAATGATTGTAGGTTTATAGGCCACTTCCAACAGCAAGGCTGTTGGGTTAACCCTTTAGCGACGTGGTTGGAGTGTCCGCCTTCAGATCACGAGGTCCGGGGTTTGAGCCCCAGGAGGGACCTTGGTATTTTCTCACCCAGGATTTACTTTAATGGTGTCAGAAGTGTTTGACGGACTCATTCGGGGAGCATGGAGGGTCAATCTGGAGAGCTGTCTAGCTCTGAAAAGTAAAAGAGGGAGAAGTGTAGTGATTGTAGGTTTATAGGCCACTTCCAACAGCAAGGCTGTTGGGTTAACCCTTTAGCAACGTGGTTGAGTGTCCGCCTTCAGATCACGAGGTCCGGGGTTTGAGCCCCAGGAGGGACCTTGGTATTTTCTCACCCAGGATTTACTTTAATGGTGTCAGAAGTGTTTGACGGACTCATTCGGGGAGCATGGAGGGTCAATCTGGAGAGCTGTCTAGCTCTGAAAAGTAAAAGAGGGAGAAGTGTAGTGATTGTAGGTTTATAGGCCACTTCCAACAGCCTTGCTGTTGGGTTAACCCTTTAGCGACGTGGTTGGAGTGTCCGCCTTCAGATCACGAGGTCCGGGGTTTGAGCCCCAGGAGGGACCTTGGTATTTTCTCACCCAGGATTTACTTCAATAGGTTTTTTGGGCATAGTAGAGTAGTATACCGTCGGAAGTGCTATTGCGCCAGTCTGCACTAGTCAATTACAATCATTGCCTTCACACCGTTGGGGAACTCGGAATGGGAGGGGAAATTGCCGTGTTTTTAGCATCCAGCTTTCCCATGCAGGAGTTATGTTATGTGTTGTAACTGAGGGGCAGGAGTGTTAAAGAAGGATTTGACATTATATAAATATAGTGAATATGAAAGTGGAAATCTGTTTGTTTTTTTAACATTATACATATTCGGATATCCACGGTAATCTTTCCGGCAAATAATTATTCAAATTACGGAAAAACACGACTAGAACATAGCGCCCCCTGTTATCAAAATGTGACTTATAATTTTGAAATGACATTATGCTTAGTTCTATTTTGCCTAGTGCCTGATAACATTTTCCATACTGGTTGATCACTTCGTGTATTTTTGTTCTTGGATGCATTACAAATTAACCAAGATAACCACAGCATGATGAAATAAACCATTACGCTAGATTGCACTGTGATTCAGTCAAATGAAAATATGAAAAAGGCATCATGGCCTAAACAACATAAAAGTTGTAACTTCCAGCAAGCATGGTATCATTGTCAACAAGCGTGATGAAAGTGCAAGCATGCATATTGACTGTACCAATAAGCACAATAGCAGTGTCAATGAGTAAATTGTAACAGTAAGCAGGCATTGTGTAATTGTCAACAAGCGTGATGAAAGTGCAAGCATGCATAGTGACTGTACCAATAAGCACAATAGCAGTGTCAATGAGTAAATTGTAACAGTAAGCAGGCATTGTGTAATTTTTACCTCAATATCATTCCATAAAACTCAATGACCCATGGGTCGACGTTTAAAAATATCACATGTATTGACTCTTGAAAATTTTACGCTGAATTGACAATGACCCTCAAGTTTCAAAGCCTACCGGACACCCTGATGGCCATAATAATCAGTTATAACGTTTAGCCATTATCAAAGGTAACCAGTCAACTCATACCTAAGTAATCTTGTACCTGAATTGGTCAACTTGTACCTGATTTATTTTCGCAAAAAGTCAACTTGTACATGTACCTTAAACTTTTTTATGCAATATCTTTGAGATAATAGTATTTTTTTATCAATCATCATTAAATATTTGCATTAAAATACTTTATTTTGCAAAATTGTATCAGAAAATGAAATAAAGAGAATTTTTGAAAAAAGTCAACTCATACCCTACGTAATCATTTGTTTTTAGCATTACTAAAATAATGAATAACAGGACTTTTGAAAATTGTATTATTTTCATCATGTTTATGACGAAAATATGTTTTATTTCAGTTCAACTTAGGGTTTTTAAGATACAATAGACCCTCGGACATCGAAATTTGGTTTGTAGACACACTCATAAAATTAGTAAATTTGCTTCCTGTTTTATTTTTTGTACTGATTTATGTACAAACTTTAATTAATTATTATTTTCTGTGTGATTTTATTCATAAAGGCGATGAAATTTCAGATCAAATGACAATAACAGTTAACTGAATTTTGAGAAGACTAGTTACTTCTCGAATGAAAATACCCTACAAAGTAATTCTCGGCTTCGCACATCCGGGCACTGATTAAAATACCTATATTCGGGAAAGGTGATTCCTCGGCTTTCATCGCTGGTCTGTATGCATCTTTACTTACAAAATGCATAAAATCAAAGAAGAAAAATGAAAGAAGACGAGTGTCTACCATTAGCTTAAAATCATAGAATTGAATTTGTAGTAATTCTGTGTTGTTAAAAGCTTTCTGTTTCATTCGAAATAAACTTAAACTTGCATATGGGTGTACGGTAAAGACTGAGTTTTCACCTTTCACCGAGTGACGAAATGAATGCGATCTAATAATCCGATTGGTTAACTAGCTAGTATGACGTCACGGCGAAGCCGAGAATTTATTTTCTTGCATGCAACAGAGAAAGTTAAAGAAAAAAAACAAACTTATATAACATTTAACTTAAGTTAACATATACATGTTTTATGATAAAAGCACTTTACAAACTATTGACAATAACTGACTTTCACCTGAAAAAATCAGTTTTGAAACAAAATCTACGAGTTGACTACATACATGTAGGGTACGAGTTGACTTTTTTACCAATTCAGGTACGAGGGGACTAAGGTACGAGTTGACCCGGAAGCTTATCAAAGATGATTATGATAGAAAGATATACCACAGATAACAGTTACACGTAACAGATAGTAATACGCACATTGTATGTCTGTCAATGTCTGAGACCATACTCAATTTTATATGTACAGTAGTAAATTTATAAATAAATGCTTCCGGTCAAAGAGAAATTCTCCTTTGAAAAGAGTTTAGATACAGTCTAATTTATTTACGAATCACCCAAGGTAGACTTACCGCTAACGCAATTTGCATACATGTTTGGGAAATCTTGACCGAATTTTGCACTTCTCCTTTCTTAACTGATATTCTCACATTCACCCTGGTTTGTAAGAAGACGGAAGACGTTAATAGTCATGGTCAGTCAATTTGTATCCAATATGGCGGAAAAATAACTCGTAACACTATCAATCGGAACACCGATCGGGAATATTGTTTGCCCTATTTTCTTCAATGGCGGATAATATGTGAAGAGTGCCTGTTTACAGTATAAATAAAACAATCTGACTCCGAGCATACTATGTGTAGAAAAAATATATCAACATATGACGAAAATGGTTCTGTATGATAAACGATTGTATAGAGTTTAGCATGAATTATTCAACAAGCATGAAGTGTTTTCTGCAATATACGTACATTCTCAAATGTTTGATTCTGATCGTTGAACTATTTTGTGTCGGACGATTTTCAGATGAGAATAATCAGTCTTCGGTTTAAGAATCAAGCCTCAAAATGCCGGTAGGTACTATAGTTGTCCTTACGGACACCTAAAAATGTAGGATTATTGAAAGAAAGAAATTCTTTAATACCAACATATACATTGTGTACATCTGTATTGTTGGACAGACGTCTGATAACATTATGTGTTAAGTGTTATTTACCCGCAGTTCACATGTTTTAGTTGTAATTCCCTTTTGGGTAGAAACAGAAGCAAACAAGCCATGCAAAACGGCTGAAACACGCAAATTTCAGTGGATTTCGCATTTTTCGACACTGCTGTCCCGTTAACATTAAAATTGACGGGACCTGCTGTCATCTATAACCGTAACGAAAAGGAACTGCTAATCCCGTTAGCCAGATTCGTGTACCTTGTCAACTTTAAACGCCTGTATCTACTTTAAAACGGCATATGACAAGGTGACACTTGGTAGACTTATAGAGAAATGGTTGAAGTTTGTCCCCGGTTATTCAATCTTTTTCATGTCTGAATATTAACACTTATAATTAATGCCGAAAGCGAAAACACTCGATTTTCGGCAAAACTTTCGTATTTACCGAGGACTTTCTCCTCATTCGCGGTGCCAGTTTAGACATAATTTCACGTGCTGATTCCTTGATCTATGGTGAAACAATATTTACTGGCCGTTACTCACAAAGACAACAGAAAAGGCAACACCATTCACAAATGCCTGCCATGCGTAAAAACGCGCATTTGAATTTGGAGCTGCTGTCAACGCCGGAACTGCTGTCAACGCTGGAGGTTGTACACTGTGCTCTAGCAGCGTTGCTCGTCGTTCACAGTTAGCCGTTCAAAACATGCTCTGTCGTTCCAGTTAGCCATTTTCTTCTCACATGTGCAAGTTTAAACGTTCCTATCTTCGTCAATCCTGGGCTAATGAACCTGATACTTCCGATAGTATCAAGGAGGGTTCAGATTTGAAGATAGCATGCCAAAATACTACATTATTCGTAAAATTGAAATATTATTAGGCCGTTTCTGACTGAAATTGATATTTTTAACGGTTTTGCGTGTCTTTACTCGCCGTAATTGCTTGTTAGTTCAATGATATTCCGAGAAAAATACATTGGCGTGTAGGTATTTCATTGCTCTCAAAGTCTGTGCAGGTTACCTGTTCATACAGACACATAAAATTATTTAAAAAAGCAATGAAAATTCTACCCCACATGTTCCCAAGCTAAAAATAGCTGCTCAGAGTTCGAGATGCCCTCAGAATTCAAAGCCGTAGGATCATCACTGTGATTATACTACTTTCGGTTCCATTGCATATGCTGTATACTTCAGGAAACAGTGAGCGTAGAAATTTCATTGGCCTACCTACAGAGATCACGCGCAGGAGTCACTGCGCATGAATTTTTTTATTTTTTTATTTTTGTTTTGCTAATGAGAGGTCCATTTTAGGCATTCTCTTCAGATATCAATAAACCTGAGTTTGCCGACATGTCTGCTTTATGTCTTTTAAAAATATTTGCTAATCTCACAGGGGTCTGTCAACGAACGAGGGTAAAATCTGGTAAAATCGTCTCAAAGATCATTTTCAAGGTTGTCTAAAAGTATCAGCATTTGCCTCAGACGTCTGAGTTTTCAATATCGAGTTAAATATTTACTGTATAATAATATGAAACTTGTTATTTGTTGCTGAGTAGATAGTTTCTGTATTTTGTACGGAAGATATATAAGCTCTTAGCATTTCGAATTTCAACAGGGATTGAGTTCCAAATAATCATACCAGAATATTGAAATGTGTTTTTTGTGTACTTCGTTTTTACTAAAGGGTGAGATATATTTTTGTTATGTTTAGATCGTAGGCTGAAATTGTTTTTGCTAGCAGCATCATATGTAATAAATGTCTCATATAGTGTGGGACTAATCCATTTAAACTAGTATATACTAAAACAGCCCTATTGTACTTGCATCTTTCCATAAAGAGTAACCAACTAAGATCTTTGAAAAGTGGATCAGGAGACCGATCGAATTTTTTATTTAAAATCATTCTTGCTGATTTTTCTGCGTGTAAACATTTTGTACTACACATGCTCCACAAAACAGACCTATAGTCAAAAGTTTGTAAAATAGAAGCGTTGTAGAATAGTACTCTCATTTCTCTATTTAAATATGGTTTTATTCTTCCAAAAAGAAACGTTAAGGTGTCTATTGCGGTGTGTATGATATGTAGAACCCAATAGCTTGCAGATGGATTTGTGTGGATTGAGAGCCATGTTATTCAATCTGCACCAAGATGAAACGTAACTTAAATCGGTTTGAAGTTTATATTCAATAGAGACGAAGGATTTATTTGCAGCATAATATAACGTAGTGTCGTCTGCATACATGTCAACATCTATGCTGTTCAAGTCCAATGGTAGGTAATTTATGTATATTAAGAAAAAGAGCGGGCCTAATATAGAGCCTTGTGGTACACCTGTTTTTAAAGTTCCGAAACTTGAAGAAATATTGTCAACTTTGACAATCTGATTTCTTTCAGTTAAATATGACTTAAACAAATTAAGAGCATCATCAGAGAAATGATATAATTATAACTTCTGCAACAATATAGAATGTTCTACCATATCAAAGGCCTTCCGTAAATCCAAAATAAACTGCCAATTAAATTTCCATTTTCTATTTCTCTAGACCAGTGACCAATAAGACGAACTTATGCTGTTTGGCAGGAGTGTTGTTTTCGAAAACCGGATTGAGTTACATGCAAAATATTGTTTTCTTTAAAATATTGGTGTAGTTGATTTGATATGTGTTTTTCAAATATCTTAGATATTGTTGGCAAAATTGATATCGGGCGGTAATTATTGGCATCGTCGATTGAACCTTTTTTGAAAAGTGGTATTACACACGCTGATTATAGATCATCAGGAAAAATTCCTGTCCGTAAGCTATTATTGATTATAGATGAGATTGGAATAGATAAAACATCACTACATGTTTTAAATAATCGAGGACCTATTCCATCAAGTCCAGTCGATTTTTTTGGATTAAGCTGATTAATTATCTCTTTAACTTCGAATGGAGTGATATAACTGATCACAAAAGAAGTATCTTGCAATAGTGTATGAATATGACTCTCTAAATGTTGAAAATACTCTGATCTTTCTACTGAAGGAATGTCTGTTCCGGCAATATTTAGGTAGTGTTCATTCAAAAAATTTGCCATTAATTGTTGTCCATGAACGGAGTTGCCATTCAGTCCGGAATGCATACAGTTTTGTTCATAGAATCAGTTGTTAACGATCTAATATTACGCCAAAGAAATGCGGAATCTCTACTTTCTTGAACCGCCTGGTTAAAATAGTTTTGTTTAGCTTGCTTAATTATCTTTATTTTATTCCTACATAATCTATAATCATCCCAAGACTTGTTTTTCTGTGTCTGTCTCTCGTTTTCCGGGGAGAAATAATTTCGTCTGCTATCCATTCTGGTTGAGTAATATGTTTTGCCCTTTTCTCTTTGACCGGTGCATGTATATCTAGTTGAGAATTAAAATTATTTTACAGAGAAGTGAGTGCTAAATTCGGATCATCTATCATTTCAATGGTGATGTATGCATAGGTTAATTCAAGCGGTACTTTGAGGAAACCATATGCCACGAGGCGTGGAGACATGGTGGCATAGGGATACTGTAAGTGTACTTATTTTAGGGCAGCTAAATTTTAGCGCAAACGCCATGAATTAAGTAGTTTCGACCTATTAGCACGTACTTGAATTAGCGCACCATCGGCAGCGCTAAAATAAGACATTAGCGATTTCAAGCCACCAATTTCCGACAAAATACGGAAAGACCCGAAGTTGTCGTTACGATACAAGTACAAAATACAAAGTTTATTTTCTAAAAATATACCTCAAACAATTTGTTTGATGGAATACGGTATTTCAATTTTCGATCGGTAATCACTTCAATACGTGTAAGGTTTGCACATAGTGAATAGCAATAACGATTAATTATGATTTACTTCGTGATTTGTAGAATGGGTGAGTGAGATATTTTCAACTTAGTTACTAGTTTTAAGCCATTCATGCAAACTGGCTTACTATGAGAGCACGAGAGCGTGAAAAACTCTACAATAAAAAATGGCTGGCGGCTGACAGGTCTTCGTAATGAAATCGACCAGACATGCAAATAAACTGGACAATGTTTAAAATAGGACATAAAATCTAAATTTGTTTATTATTTAGTATAATAATTTCATATACAGTAGTATCTAAATACAGATTGTGATAATTGTTTGTTTTGACAGCAGTGAAATGCCTTTGTTATGATGACATTGTAAATAAGCGCGGCCAGACAAACTGGCGATCTACTCCGAAGGTGTTATATACGATGTTTTACGGACAATGGCGAAGTTAAAGAAATGCATATTAATTTACACAAACATCTGACTTTTGCATTAAAGTTTGATACATATTTGATTTTTCTATTCATAACTTTCTGAAAAATATTTGTAAATGAATGCAATAATTGTCACAGTCACAATAAAATGTATTTATCTATGTTCTGTCAAATAGTAATTATGGTATTTCAATACGATGAATGTAATTTTATCATTGGGAAAGCCTTTCCTTTTAGTCAAATATTAGCGCTGGACATGAATTAGCGCACATCCGAGCCCGCTAATAGCGCGAAAATTAGTACTCCGCTAATATTAATACACTTACAGTAACATGGCAGGGCTGCGGGGTAACTAAGTGCTGCGGGGCTTACTTCACGGGGATACGGGGTAACTAGATGGTTTCCTCAAAGTACCGCTTGAATTAACCTATGCATACATCACCACAGGACAACGAACAAACGCAGTGGTGTTGATGGGTAAAGATGTCTGCCGCTTATACCGGAGGTTTCGGGTTAGAACCCCACTGGGGTCACAACCGTACCTTCTCATATGTCATCAGTTCTATTTTCTCAGTCCCGTGCCCTCTAGTATCAATGCAACCCTGGTGATATTGTTGATATAAGTATCATCCCCGCTTCACATACTCTGTCCCGTGTCCCCTGCACTCAATACAGTTCTACTTATAGTGCTACCAATCTTTGATAACACCCTGATTAACATGAACTCAGCCCTCAGCCCTGTGCCCTAAGCACTGAAAACACCGTTTGTAGAAGTAACATCCCCGCCTGAATGAGTTAGCCCCGTGTCCCCTGCTATCAATAATAAGTTGTGGCCACAAGTTAGTAAGTTGTGGCCTCAACTTAATCATATGGAACAAAGTGTACCATCGCTAAACGCTAGCTGATGCAGTAACAGCCTCTAGAAAATCGATAATCCAATACTGTCTACATCAATATTGATCGTTGCCGATCGGAAGTTTCCGTATCACGATAAGTCATAAATCAGTTAGTCAGCAAAAATCGATAATGTAAGCTAGCGCTAAAGTGGGACAGTTACATTCTTCACAATCATTGTACCGATAAATGATATTGACTTTCTGAGATTGCGCTGACTAACTGATTTAAAGAATATTAAAAAGAAAATGAAGAGGGGCAATGTGATAATAAATGACCTAAGAAATCATTATTGTGTAAATTACTTTTTTATTTCATAAATCATTTAATCAACAATGGACTTTAAAATTATGTTTTCGTTAAGTTACATAAATAGTATAAGATAGTTTGACACCTTAATTAGTTAGTTAATATATAAAGAGATGAAATGAAAGTCTTAGATTAAATGTTTTTTTTATTAACACAAGACTGTTGTTTTGTCATTGTTCATAGTTTAAAACCGAAGCACGTATATTGGTCAAAACGTGGTAATAAATTATCGAACAAGAGGGGTTTATTACCCCCTAATAATCAACATCCGGATTAAACCAATTTATGGCGCAATAAAAACAGTGTGTTAACATTGATGATGAAAATTTATAGATTCCATATATATTTTAACATAACAAAGCAAAAGGTTATTTTGTCAAATTGAAAATGCAATCTTGAAATCCGAGTATAATTAAATATTATGGAAAATAAAATTTTATAAGAAATATTATCGACACTCGCTGAATTTAAAGAGAATTTTACACTGAATTTATCTCAAATTAAAGCTAAACATGAAAATATTTTTCAAAGACATAAGTAGAAATTTCTCTCTTTCTCTCTTTCTCTCTCTCTCCAAATGTGTTCATTTCATAATTCATGATATAAAAAAAATAGTTTCGACAGTCGCTGTATTTAAAGATAATTTTACACTGAATTTATCTCAAAATTAAAGACATAAGTACAAAAATCTCTCTCTCACGACTTTAATAACCAGAAAAGGTTGGGACCATTGTGTCACACTTTTTGCAATTAACAACAATATTCACACTTTTTTGACAAGTGGAGGATACAATTGATAGAAGCCATAACTTATAAAAACACGTGCAGGTGACATGTCCCATCTTTGGGCCTTTAAGATGTCAAAATGCAAATACACCTCTAAAGAAGCCAGTTTAATATATACATTTAACTGTGACAATTGAAAAAAAAACCCACCAAAGTACACAATAAGCAGAAAAAAGGTGGCACTTCTACCATATTTATTTTATTAAATTGAAACAAACAATTTAAAAATCTATATTGACGGTCCCTAAGTTAATCAATATTTAACAGCCTAGCTTTATTATGATTTCCGTATGCCAGTCGATGATTTCCGTGAAAACCACGGGGACACCCGATCCGTCAGACTTTACATGTTAACAGTTTATAAATCATTCAATGGGTAGGTGAAATCGGAAACTATGTAATAAAATTTTTGCACCATTTGATTCCTTATATATTTCACTTGCCGATGCTACAAACGCATAAGCGATCATTTAAATGTTTTCTCTATATAAGACGAAATGTTTCAACAAATCACTGAAAAAATGAAGCAATTTAAGACCCCCATAAGCATTACATAGGGAAAACGGGGTGATAAATTTTAAACCAAAATGGGTAGGTGAAATACTTAATTAATATTTTTGAATTTTATATCACCATTTAGATAAAAGAATTTGCCGACTTTTGTCATCAACGCATAAGCGTAATATAAATCCGTTTAAAAGTTATGACGGTTAAACCGATTTTATCCTTCTTTGTTTAATGTGAAAAATGTACCGATACATCGATTATTGGAAAAATTGAAAGTTCCATATGAAGTTGTGGCCACAAGTTAATAAGTTGTGGCCACAAGTTAGTAAGTTGTGGCCTCAACTTAATAAGTTGTGGCTTCAACTTAATTACTTGTGGCCTCAACTTAATAAGTTGTGGCCACAAGTTAATAAGTTGTGGCCACAACTTACTAACTTGTGACCACAACTTATTAACTTGTGGCCACAAGTAAATAAGTTGTAGCCTCAACTTACTAAGTTGTGGCCACAACTTAATAAGTTGTGGCCACAATATAAATAAAGTGTTGCGGATGTCACCTCTGTGCCACCGTACTCACCCCCTACACTTCCTGATTTTTTTTAGAAATGAGGTCCCTTAAGGGGGTGTAGCGCTTTTCTTAAATATTATATTTAGAAACTTAGAAGTTTTTGTTTTCTGAAAATAATAGAACTGATTTAATCTAATTTACAACAACTGAGTTCTGTATCACTTTTAGATGCAGAAAAAAGAATTACCCCTCAGAGATGAGGCCCAAATGGGGTGGTGAATTTATTTTTTTAAGGCTTGTAAAAATTTGATTTTGTTTGGCACAAATAATCAACTTTGTATTTTCTAACAACTGAAAATTTAGAAACTGGATTTTTACAGAAATGATGCCCTTAAGTTGTACTTTTCTTACATTAATCTATGTAGAAACTTAAGAATGCTTGTTGTCTGAAAGAAGTAGTACTGATTTAATTTAGCATACGATAATTAACCTTTTTATGACTGTAACTTGAAGAAAAAGTACCACCTCTGAGATGAGGCCCCAGTGAGGTGGTGACATTTTAAAACTGCTTTTTTATTTTGGAAGCAGACAGACCTATACACTTTCCAGTTGTAGTTTTTCAGCTATTTGCCTCATTTAGGCGGGGGATATAAATTCACTGAATTTGCTTATTCTGTATACAAAAGTGTTACTATATATAGTAACATATGTATCATATAGAAATGTGATCGGGTACTTTCACAGGGCGTTTTATGTAGCCGGCTTACGAAGTCCAGAAATGTAAGAAATTTATTGACAGATTATTTGTATTTTACAGATAAAGGCAAGACATTGCAGAGCAAGATGGGTGCAGCGTAATTATTTCCATATATTTTTTGAGATTGTAATCATATAAATTAACATATTAATCATAAAATAACATATTTGAAATGGCTTTCGTTCCAAAATATATGTAATTATCACATGGGACTACTTGTTTACAAGTGTAAAAATAGGCTAGTTCAAAATCACATTTCCAATTTCATTACTTTTTCAGCCAATGACAGATATAATATACGTTCAATTAAAGGACTTGATATTTTCCACCGGAACCAAAATCAGTTTATTTGTTAGATTCATTCACCTACAGCAGCGCAAATATATGGAGAACTATACAACCAAGTATCAGAAATATTCATTAACCTAATTCATTTAAACACAACTAGAAAAACATGCTATTAGACAAACAGACTC